>NDXA01000011.1:0-231843 GCA_002105455.1 Hemisphaericaspora xylofermentans | reverse complement strand
GTCGGCAGCGTCAGTGGTGTATAAGATGCAGACATATACCGACAAGTCTATTTATTACTTGTCCTTTTTTATTGAATATACGTGATTACGGTTTATATACGTGATCATCTATTTCCATTACCTACGCGAGTAGTCAATTTCTAGTCTTTTTCTCAACAATTTGTTTATCGGGTCACCTTTTTCTTTTCCGGGTAACACATTTCCTTCTGGTTGGGTTAAAGCTCACTAAATTTTCAAATCACAACTCAAAGCTTCCTCCAAATCCAACAAAGGACAATCGAATATTTCCATCCCGACCCAATGAGCGAGGAAGAAATATTACCTGATAAGCTCTTGAAATTGCCGTTTGACATATTAACTTCCATATTTGATTTGATTCCTGATGAATATTTAAACATATATAAAGACATTCCTGGAATTGGTAAATATGCTCGTCACATCATTGCAGAAAATGTGTTTATCATAAGAGCGAACGATGGGGTCATTAGAAACTATCTCATGAATATTGAAAGGGCAGAAACAGATTGGATTCCATTTGCAAAGGTCTTGCAGCAACCAGGTCATAAGTCATGGTTTGATTTGAAAATGTTCCTAGACTTCATTGAAATTTATCCAGATTTCACCCCGAAGATTTTACATTTCGAGGAATCCTCTGATTTGGAGACTATTCTGAAAAATTATAGATGTATAATTGACCATGCACAATTAATAAACGTCAATGTCAAATCGTTTTATGAAGAGAAAATACCCAACATGATAGGATCAATCCGGAAACCACAAAGTATTCCATTTGCACAGATAGTAGATATGATATTCTTGAAGGATTACCAGAAGAGGTTGTCGAATTTACCTACAAATGTCAACTGCAGCGCCAAATCCCGATACTTGCTGAAAATTTAACTCTCCTACCAAACCAATTAACCAAACTAGACGTTTACCTAGAGTTTACAGCCAGGGAATTTTGCCCCGTTTTACCTGAAACTTTACGTGATATTTCTTTTGCGTTTAAGTGGTTGTCAAGGTATCATACCGATGTCCCTAGTGTCACCCCATTAGCAATCAGGCTCGAAAATTTGCCTCACCTACTTAATTTACGTTTGACTATGGAATCCTTTGATTTCCAACAGTTCGAAGCTCCTAAGCAATTAAAACTTATTCACATTGTTTCTAGAACTCTCAATGGAGACTGGATGCCACTTCAGAAATTTAAGAAATTAAGAGAATTGGATATACAAATATCCGAGCTGGTAGGTGAAATTATTGCCGTATTTCCACCTGCGTTAAGGAAATTAAAGATCCGCTCTTTCGCTAATGCTATTGCAAAAAAATTTGATATTTGCGAGAATCTAGTGGACTTACATTTGAAGAACATCAGATTATGCCACATACATTATACATTCCCCAGATCTATCAGAACCTTAGCATCTACGGAGTATTAAACGTATATGCGGTTCCCAAGGTCGCTACTTGATCTTTCGCTCGATTTCGAGGAACGTTGGATCTATCCCCATATGCGCCTTACATCATTCGTAAATATGACTTCCCTTTGCATGCGCAGTCAGCAATTAGAGAGATTAGATTTTGAATTACCGCGAAATATTACCAATTTGGATTTAGATTGTAATCATTTGAGAGAAATTGACTTGTCACATAATCACAAGTTGAAAAGAGTCAGTCTTTTATGTAACAAGTTTACCAGTATGAATAAGTCAAACATGAAACTTCCCAATGGATTGAAAGTCTTATTATTAGACTATAATTGCCATAAGGACACTGAGATCCCAATTTTTGAGGACTGCTTTCCCAAATCTTTAACGGAGCTTCATATGTCCAAACTGAACATAACCGACAAAAAGTTGCTTCATTTGAAACTTTGGAATCTTTCCAAATTAGAGGTCCTTGTTCTCAATGGCAATGAACTAACCGCTCTTAATAGTCGGTTTTTTCCCAAGTCATTAACCTTTCTTGATCTCGAAGAAAATTCCATTTCACGAATCAATGGGGACTTTTCAAATTTTCCTAATCTAAAGGGTCTTCTGTTGGCATTTAATTTTGGTATTGGACAAAGTTTAAAAACAGCACAGTTAATTCTTCCCGAATCATTGGTATATTTCGATTTGAGTGGTTGTGGAACTGGTAAGGGTTGCGTCGGGAATGTTATTGTAGATAGGTGTAAGAATTTACGATGGGTTTTCCTTGTCTCTAGTCCCGCGATTCCAGATTTGAATAAGTTGGTCCGGGCAATTGAGCAACACTGTCCAAAAATTACATCTATTCAAATCGATAGGCATAACCTCGAGCTGCATAAACACAAGCTCTTGGAGGATAAGTTTCCGCGCCGTGACCGTAGAGTTAACAATTGGAGTTCTTTCTTAGATTACGATTCAGATTCAGAACTTGAGTACGATCCAGATCCGGACTACGAGTCAGAAATGGAGTGGTAACATAAATCGTATTCATAGAAAATCTTTAATTTACCTCCAAGCAAACGTAAGCTTTCCACCCATAACTAATACATGGATGCAAGTGAATGATTTGTCAGCAGCTTGGTTCAAAAGCAGGTTTAGTAGTAAAGTTTTGGTTGTATAATGTCAGTCCTTTTTTGGACCATTTTGTTACTCTCTTGCTGCAAAATTATAAAAAAAGTAGATAGACAACCAATAACTAAAACCACGTTAATTATAGCAACCACCACGCCCACCATCTACAACATATTTCTATGGGAATTTGTTGAAGTATGTTAAAGTGTTCTACAGGTCTGAAAATATATTTAAAGCTAAATTCAACTCTTACACTAACGAAACGGGAAAGAAGAATTAAAATAAGAAAGAGTGAATTGCTAGGTCAATTTTAAATTCGTTTGTTTCTCTGTGTATCTGAACTCGAACCAATTGGTTTCCTTTTTTTCGTCAAAGAGTAGACCCTACGAGGGCAGGCGGAGGAATGGTTTAATTTCGTTCGAAAAAAATTCATTCAATCGGCGTACGCGTTGGTCGACGTTTCCTTTCACCTGTCTATTTTGTATGAGTGCATGGATGTTCTTTGATACAAAGTTTTGCGTCGAATGTCGCTTATGGTCCCCACAAAATGTATTCAATCATTTTTCATGGGGAATCAGAAGATAAACGATGATTAATTTGCCATCTATTCATCACCAACAGGTGTCAAATTTCAAAACAAATCACTATTATAAAAAGTTTTCTAGGAATGAATGATAATAACTTACTACCTGATAGGTTAGTAAAGTTGCCGATTGAGATGCTACTTTTGATATTTGATTTTATCCCTGATAAATGCTTAAATCAGTATATCGATATTCCTGTGATTGGCAAGTATGCTAGAGACTTACTTTCATCGAACGTACTTATTTTAACACCAAATCATAAAGCTATTCCAGATTACCTCCTCAACATTGAAAAATCACATAAAGAGAGCCGTCTATTCTCCATTAAACCAACAGAGCATAAGTCATGTTTTGATTTGAGAGTGTTTCTCAAATTTATTGATCAATTCCCCGATTTCAAACCAAAGAAGATGTATTTTGAGAACTCGTCCGACTTAGAAACACTTGTACAAGAGCATAGATCAACAATTGAACAAACAGAGTTTATGAAAGTTCGAGTAGATTCATTTCATAAAGCAAATATGGCTAACATTATATCCATGGGACCAGATACAACAAAATATTCCATTGACACACAGAGACAAGAGGATATGATTGATGATCTACCAGATCTAGTAGTTGAATTAAACCACAGAGATCCATCACAAAAAGGAAAGCTTCTTGATACTATGTGCTTTACGTTACTCCCAAAACAACTAACCAAATTAAAGGTCGACACAGATTGCTTAGAAAATGAATTTCGCCCCGCTTTACCACCAACCTTGAGAGAGCTTTCAGTTTCATTTAAGCCTCATGAAAATTATCTACGTGGTGATATTTCCGGCTTGATTCCAATACCAATACTACTTGAAAATTTGCCTAATCTTGTTTATATTCTGTTGAATGGGATAAATTCCTTTGATTTTCGACAATTCAAAGCTCCTACACAACTCAAATATATGGAAATAAGGTGCAATGGCATCAGTGGAGACTGGACGGATCTTTCACTGTTCACACAGTTAAGGAAGTTGGTTGTAAGCATGCAAGGACTGACTACAAATATTGTTGCAGAGTTCCCTCCATCATTAAATTCAATTTCTATCTGGTCTTTAAATAAAACTATTACAAAGAGATTTGATATTCCTTCAAACATCAACTATTTGTATGTACGAAACATAGTACTGTCTGATGGACTGTTGCATTTTAAAATTCCAAGTTCGGTTAAAACTCTTCTGGAATGTATAGTTCAAGGGGAACCTTCTTCAGTTTCTCAATTAATCCAGAATAATTTTCCCCATTAGAGGAGCTTGACCTCGAATTTGGAGAACATTTGACACATCCTTTTGTTGATTTTAGATCATTTTTCGACCTCACTTATCTTTCTATACGTTTTCAAAATTTAGAACGGCTCAATTTTGAATTTCCTCCTAACCTTACCAAATTAAACTTGGAACATAATTTATTGACGAAAATTGACTTGTCACGTTGCGAAAAGTTGCAATGGGTGAACCTTTCCGATAATGAATTTACGTGTTTAAACAAATCAAACTTTAAACTTCCTAAGCGATTGGACGTTTTGATATTCAACGGTAACCTGGAGATCATAGTAAGTCAGAGATTTGCAGATTGTCTACCACAATCGTTGAAAGAACTTTATATGACCGAATTCCATATTAACGACAAAATATTACACGATTTAAAAATTGTTAGTCTTTCTAAATTGGAGATCCTTGTCCTTAATGGTAACGCAATATCTAAACTTGACAGCCGAGCATTTCCTAAATCATTAGTATATCTCGATCTTGGTGGAATTGGCTATTCAAGAATCATAAATGGGAATTTTTCGGAGTTTAAAAGTTTAAAGGGCCTTCGTTTGTCTTTTAATATGGATCTCGGATATTGCCTAGAAAAGGGAGCAAAGCTAATTCTCCCGGAATTATTGATGTATTTGGATTTGAGTGAATGTGGAATTAGCGAGCATTCGATCAGTAATATTATTGATGATAAATGTAAGAATCTACAATGGGTTTACTTTTATGGCCGTTTCCATTCCATATTTGACTTAGTTAGGGGGGATTAATACCGTGTGATAACTTCTTCATACAAATCAACTATCTAAAGGAGAATACAAAAAAACTCCTGTATAGCTCATTTTAGTATATCTAAAGCAAGTGTCAGGTCGAAAAATATTATTGAGATTGGACGTGGAGCGATTTGATTATCACCATTTCCACTATGGGATATGTCATACTTATGGAGAATAGAGCTTCGGTGAACTTTGACGAACTCTAATAGTTCTGTAGGGTGGTTCATCGAACGATGTATCGACTTCTCTTATTTTGGCTTCTGCTGTAAAGTTTTTGAATCAAGATTTTTTTAACAACCTTGTTGGATAGAGCATTGTACATCAAGCCACCAGAGAACACAATGTGCCCTAAAGAAGCCACCAGCTCTCAGTCAGTTAATTTGATTAGAGTTAAAGGGGAATCAGCAATGATCATGTAACGAAGAACTAATTAGCCAGAGAAAATAAATCTTTTATAGGACTGATCTATGTTCTAAGGTTGAGTTGAGCACACATTGACTCATATAACCCGTTTTAGCAGAGTGTGAACTGAACAAATACATTAACTAACATTTCTAAAGAATATAAAATTTAGAGTTAAATTTACTAAAGTTAGGTTAGCAACAATTGAACCAATTGGGGTGTTCATCGTCACCCATGCTTGATGCGGATGAGCTTCTGGTAGCGCAAGGAAAAAAAAATCAACAAATAAATATTCCAAAATTAAGACGCGTCTCAAATGGTTCATAGGAATCAGCTGTTTGCAGGCATAATTACTATTGTTGAGTAAATCCCCCAAAAAGAATGAATGAACCAGATTTGCTTCCTGAAAAGTTATTACAGCTACCTTTTGATTTGATTGTTTTGATCTTCAAGTGTATTCCTGATGAATATTTAAATCAATACAGAGATTTACCCATTGTTGGTAAACATGTTCGACATGTTATTGCTTCCAACGTATTTATTCTAAAATCTACTTTTCAAGTCATCACAAACTATCTCATAAACAATGGTCTGATGCACAAAGAGGTAATTCCATTAAATGTTAATTCAGTTCTGAATAAGTCATGGTTTGATTTGAAACATGTTCCTTGACTTTATTAACCGTTATCCTGATTTTAAGCCTAGACATATTCATATTGAACATCCTCATGATTTGGAAGCTCTTTTCAAGAAAAATAATCAGATACTTGATGAAGCAGAGTTCATAACAGTTGCTCGGTTGGATCCTTTTATGAAGGGAAAATGTCCTACATCTTAGCTATGGGACTGGACAAGAATAAGTATTCGCTCATCACAAATACCGACGAAGATATATTGCATGGATTGCCTGCACTGGTTGTCGAAGTAATGTTTGGCTCTTTACCAGACCATAAGCCAGCGTTTGATCCAATTGAGTCTTCATGTTTTCCTCGTCTCCCAAAAAACTTGACCAAATTAGACCTTGAATTAAGGGCTACACAAGCTAAATTTCATCCCAAATTGCCCAAAACTTTGAGAGAACTTTCTATCGCGTTTATTCGCGAGTTTTCCTTTGACAGACCCAATTTTCCTTCTCCAGTAATCGATCTTGCACATTTGTCAAGTCTTACTAAAATCAAGTTGTCACGTCTAGACCCATTTGATTTGCAAAAGTTTAAAGCTCCCAAGACACTTGAACACTTAACTTTATCAGGTGGGGAAATTTCTGGGGACTGGACAACTCTTTCTCAGTTTTCAGAATTAAAAAAATTGGACATCACTTTTCATTCAGTGGGAACAGACATAACTGCTACATTTCCTTCAACCTTAAGTAGTTTATGTGTGCGTATTGTGACTAAAGCAGTCGCAAGACTGTTTAATATTCCTCCAAAGGCCACCGAGTTGGTTTTGCAAAATGTCGAGCTTCCAAAATCGCTTTGGCTGACTAAGTTTCCTGAATCTATTAGGCATTTAGTTGTATCATTGGAAAATGGCGCTACCTTAAAAACCAAGAACATTGCTTGGGGTAACATTCCATTTCATGATCTTGGTCTTCATGTTCCAGATCTTAGAGCCTATTCTTCAATGAAATTCAAATCATTCTTAAATATGGTCAATCTTTCAATTAGTGATCAAAAATTAAAAAGATTAAACTTCGAATTACCTCCAAATCTTACCATCCTAGAATTAGTCCAAGATTCCTTGGAAGAAATCGATTTATCACAGTATCAGAGATTGAAAATCATGGACCTTTCCGGGAATTTGTTTCCCTGTCTTAACGAAGAAACCATGCGATTACCAGACGGATTAGAAGTTTTGGTTTTGGAAGCAAATGACGGGTTTAAAACCACTCAAAAGAGACGAAAAACGAATACTTCTTGGGATTCCCCATATTTTGAAAATTGCTTCCCACAATCTTTGCAACAGCTTCATCTCCAGGATCTGAAAATTACTAATAATATGTTAGATGATTTACACCTTTCCAATCTTCTTAATTTAAGAATTCTTGATCTTGGTGAAAAAAAATTAACTAAAATTGAAAGTTCAACATTCCCCAAGTCATTAAGATATCTTAATCTCGAAAGTAACAATGCAGGAGTCATGAAAGGGGATTTTTCAGAGTTTAAATGGTTAAATGGTATGCGTTTGTCGCTGAACATTCCACTCGGAAAAAGTTTGAAGAAAAAGAAGTTAATACTCCCTGAATCATTAGAGTACTTGGATATGCGTTATTGTGGAACTGGGAATGGTTGTATTGGCAATGTAATTGTGAACAAGTGCAAAAATTTGAAATGGATTTTCCTTGTTTGGAATACTGAAATGTCCGACTTGGATAAGTTGATTGAGTCAGTTGAAAAGAATTGTCCACTGATTTTATCGCTTCATATTGACAAACATAATATGGCAGACCGGAAAAGTAGTATTTTAGATACTACGTACGACTGTCGCCTGAGGTTAGGAGGAGCAGCCCTGCGATTTTTCCTTGACTTGAAATACGATAAGTATGACAATTGAGGGAATACGTTTGGGTTAGAGGATGAGTGTTTGCTTTCTTTCTTAGTATAGTAGTTTGTTTTTTAGTTTTTATTATTAGTTTATGTTGGTTTAAAATTAATGTTTTATTAACTTGAATCTTGTACCAAAAAGTTTTGAGGGTATTGTAGTTCTTGACTTCTTTCATGCAAGTGAGATTTAGGTATTTTTATGTAGAACTTTCCATTTGATGAATTAAAAGAGAAGACTTTGGATCCCAAGTAAGCTATGGATGCAGCAAAAGTTCCACAGTCGATGCTTGGTGTTTGCATCCAAGCAGTTTAACCGTTTTATATATTTGATTATTGGAAGTTAAAAGACCTCAGCCAATGCAACTGTTTTTTGTTGCAAACTCAACATTTCTCTTCCCCAAAAGGTACGACAAAACAACCATGTCAAGCATGGTGTAATTATAATTCCCACCACCGTATTACTGTTTGCGCGAAATGAGCAACATGCAGAAACCTCAACTCTGAGAGAATTATATCAAGCAATGTTCCGTTTGCACTGTTAATTCCAAGAGAAGGATGTTAGACAATTGAATTGAAACAAACGTGCTTAGCTTAAATAGATAACTACAATTGCTTCAATATACTTTGCAATATGAAAATTGAAGCTTGGTAGTAGAAAGGCGAAGAACATTTGGATTGCCAAGAGTTCATTATAATTAACACTGCTGTTTCAACAACTAATTCCCCCTATAAAGAACACATGGTAGCAGCCAAACAAGAATTTAAATTTCACCAACAAAGGTCAACATCATTTATAAGATAAGAAAGACACTTCCTTGAGGATCAATCAATATCATTGAAAACAACAGCTAATAAATATTGCAAACGGGTTCTAAATTCATCATGAATGAACAAAGCTTTTTATCTCAAAAGCTATTACAATTACCATTCAACGTAATAATTTCCGCGTTTGAATACATTTCTGATGAAATTTTAAATCAATATAGAGATATGCCAGTGATTGGTGAATTTGCTAGACATATCATTGCAACAAATGTGTTTATTCTAGTTCCTACCAATAAAAATATTTCAGAGTATCTTTTGAATCCTGGTGTAGCATACAAAGACTCGAACCAATTCAATAATGTTTCCTTAGATATCGAGAATGTAAAGAGGAAATCATGGTTTGATTTGAAGACATTTCTCGAATTTATTGAAAGGTATCCTGACTTTAAACCTACAAATTTACATATAGAGGATTCCTATGATTTGGAAACACTTTTGAAAGAGAACAGATCTATTGTGGATCAAGCTGAATTAGTAAAAATAGGTCGATGGAGTTCTTTTTATAATGGAAAAATTCCGGACATCGTTAAGATGGGACTGGACAAAGCCAAATATTCCATTCTCACAAGTAAAGAAGAGGATATAATGGACCGACTACCAGATCAAGTGGTTGAAGTAATATACGGTACCTTATTAAACAAGAAGCCAGGCTGCAAACCTATCCTCAATGTGCAAAATAACTGGTTTGCACAATTGCCGAAGAACTTGACAAAATTGCGTCTAGATATCAAATTTTTAGGAAGGGAGTTCTGCCCTGTTTTGCCAATAACTTTAAAAGATATTTCAATTGCATTTTACATTGTAGGAGATACTACCACATATACACCCCAGGTGATAAATTTTGAAAATTTACCCAATCTCATCAAAGTTAACTTAGTCAAAGCAGATTTTAGTTTCCAACACTTCAAGGCTACCAAAAAATTAAGATCCATTAGTATCAGATCTGAACAGATTGATGGATATTGGATGGCACTATCCCAATTTGAGGAATTAAGAGAATTATCCATTGATTCAATGAGCTCGAACAGCAAAATAAATGCGGTCTTCCCTTCTACGATAAGAAAATTATTTTTGAGATCCAATGGTTACCTCGTCGCAGAGATATTTGAATTACCGCCAAAGGTTGTCGACGTAAGGTTAGAAAATATAATTCTACCCGAGTCAGTTTGGATTAACGAGGCACCCAAAACTATTAGGCGTTTAGAGTTACTAGAGGGAGAAATTCCTAAGCAAAATTCATTATATTCCATTTTTCAACTCGCTGGGAATAATTTTGCAGAATCTCTAGAGAGTCTTGACCTTAGTTGTCCAATTGAGACTGCATCATCTATTGATTTTAGGTCATTCTCAAATTTGACTGAACTTTCCATATTTGATCAAACAGTGGTTGAATTAGTTTATGAATTACCACCAAATCTAACACTGTTGGGATTTTCCAATTGTTATTTGGAAGTTATTGACCTTTCACGCTATCGCAAATTACGTAAATTGGACCTTTCGGCTAATGAATTTCGCTGTCTTAACAGATCAAATATGAAATTACCAGAAGGATTGGAAGTTCTATTCTTGGAAAAGATGAAGTTTAAGCCCAGACGAAATCGAGTCTTTGAAAAATGTTTTCCACATTCTTTGAAAGAACTTTATATGTGCAAACTGAGATTGGCTGATGCAATGGTGGCTGCCTTGGAAATTGATAGTCTTCCTAACTTGCAGACACTCGACCTTTCCAAAAACGACATCTATGTACTTCGTAGTTCAATGTTTCCAAAATCGTTAACTTATCTTGACCTTGAGAAAAATAATTTAGTAGATTGTTTTGGAGATTTTACCGAATTTAAATCTTTAAAAGGTCTTCGTTTGTCCTTTAATAAAATGTTTGGAGATGCCTTAAGGTACAACCAGTTAACTCTTCCAGAGGCCTTAGAATATTTGGATTTGAGTGGTTGTGAAATTGACAAGGGTTGCCTTAAAAATGTTCTTATAAACGAATGCAAGAATTTACGGTGGGTTTGGCTTGTTAAAAACCCAGCAATATCCGATTTGGAAAAGTTCATCCAATTAGTAGAGAAGCATTGTCCATTAATTTCATCAGTACAAGTGGATGAACATAATGTCGTTTGTCACAACGATGGTATCGTGGATAGTAGATTGGATTATGCCGAATGTAGGTTTGATCCTTTTGAATTCTTGGAAGCTATTCTTAACCCAAACCCGAGGGTTTCATGGGCTCTGTCCGATGATGATGACTACTACGAGGAAGAGGATCAAGCGCTGATTTTTTGGGATACAGGGTCTGACGATAGTTATTATCTCAGCCGTCAGGATTCGCTTGAATAGTTTAGTAGATACAGTTTCCTATTTCTGTCTGTAGGACGTTGGTAGAATAAAATTTGACTTAGCTTTTGTTTATGAAATATTTAGAATCATTTCAAACCACCTTTTCATTAAATAACAACAACAGTTTAAGAGATCACTGCCCACCCAAGAGACTCTGAAGATCAGCCTCGTACAGCTAAACAAGCACCTACAAGATTGTTGGACGATACCGCGCTCGTATCCTTGACGGTACTAGACCTGGATGCGACTTGTTGTTGTTTATGAGGCTGATGGTCAGAGTTACTTGCGAAGAAGATGAGTCTTTAGAAACTTGAACTAGTACCTTTTCAAAAGAGAAAGTTATCACCCTATGGAGTCGATATTCTTCCGTCTCAGATGTTCAAAGAAAATCATCAGCTAGACTGCCATGCCCATTAGTAAATTAGTTGCTATCATTCAAACTTATAATTTATAGTCCAGTTGATCAATTGACAATATCAAATCAACAATAAAAAGATGAAAAGGCCAACAAAATCCACTTCTCGCTTACGTATTCCTAATTGGGAATGTTAATATAAGGCATTGTTTTGAAAGAGAATCTAGCGTAGCAGTTAGATTGTGTAAGAATCAGTTAGAAGTCTCACGAAATCAGGTCAAATCATACAATCAGACTAGTAGCAAATAAATATAACAGATTTGTAGGAACCTCTATCTCCATAGAACCACGTCATGGTTCGAAAACAGCACCAACTGTTTGTTCGACTCGTTTTTAGCGGCTCAAATCAACCGTAATTCACAGAACTCCATCGGGCATTATGAAATGCACATTATGTGTTCACAAATAGATATCGGGTATTTAGGCTTACATAAATCCGCAACTCTTGCATATGTTCACAAATCGCTATCGGGTAGATAATGTACATAAATCCGCAACACTCGCAGAAGTATTCTTTTGCAGCCACACAAAAAATAAAATAAAAATTGCGCTTTTCAATCATATCCACAAATTCGACAGAAAGAAGGACGGAGATAAGCAGCAGAACTCACAGTTGACGACATTTTTTGGATAGATATATTGTACTTATTAATGATTGGAGACTCCCGAATTTGAATTCCGGTTCCAAAGTTTCACAAGACCAAGGAAAACGTATTCGGAGACCCGGAAGGTTTGGCGGAAAACAAACACAGCGTGGGTGAGAGTTGGGGGAAGTAGGTCAAAATTGTGGGAAGAAAAAGTGAGAGAGAGGGAGGATTATGATTGAAAACAGAGAGTTCATAAGCAACAGTTGATAGCATACATCACTTCTCCTTCAATCTCCCAAACTCAAGGTTTGTGAATATCCGATCTTATTCTCGGAGTCAAACCATCAAAGTAGATATTCTCTTGGCCGCTCGATAATTTAACAAATGTGCCTTTCAAATTAAGGTCTTATGATTTGAGTGCCCTTTTCATCAATTTTGAACACTGCCCATCACTAAATACAAACGTACCTTTATCTTCATATGGATCGTCTAATACATTGTAATTATGATTGATCACTTAATTTTTTAATCGAGTAATTATTTGAAATAAAAAACTTTGAGAAGCTGGTTATAGAAAGCTGATTGTCAAATATCCATAAAGATGTTTGGTAGGAAGATTGTAGAAAACGGTGCCATACTGTAAACGATTCGGTTTTAGAAATTCTCGGATTGACACAAAGAAGCAACCATTGCGGCAATACCAAACCGCCTCCACCACTGCGAAAATCAAATAGTGTAGCGATTAGGTACCAACTCGACCAACGGGTTTATTGTACCTCGACTTAATTCCAGTGTGCAGATGGACGGATCATAGCCCTTGGAAACTATTAAGATCGATAGCTCTTCTTACAATTTTGTCGCGACAGTTGGCTCATCATTAAGGTGTATTGTTCTCTCTATGCTTTTTTCTCTTTTGCCATTTTCATCATATTGAATCTCTCCTTATCTTAAGGCATGATTGCCATACCTTTTAATTAGTTACTACTTTATAGTGAATGAAAAGGGAAGTATACTTTAACAGAATATAAACATAAGTTCGAAGCTTTTACTGAGTCAATCACGTTTGGTTCATGTATTTATAAAACCCACCATTGAGTACTATTGAAAATTAATTAGATGAGCGAACCAAGTTTATTACCCCATAAGTTATTGCAATTGCCATTTGAATTATTAATCTATATATTTAAATTTATTCCCAATGACTACTTAAATCAAATTAGAGATATTCCGGCAATTGGCACATACGCTCGACATATCATCGCTTCAAACGTATTCATTCTAAAACCCATCAACATCGCAATCAAGATGTATCTCATGAATACTGGTATTCTGTATAAAGAAGCTATTTCAATGGATATTAATGATGTGAAGTATAAGGCGTGGTTCGATTTGAATACGTTTCTTCAGTTCATTAAATGTCATTCCGAATTTAGGCCCAGAAATCTTTACATAGAGGAGCGGTGTGATTTTGAAACCCTTCTGAAGCAGAATGAAAAATTAGTTGATCAAGCAGAATGTATAACAATTGGTCTGTTGTCCCTTTTTTGTAAAGGAAACCAGATTAGCGGTATCAAATTGGGATTGAACAAGACAAAATATGGTATCCTAACACATGAAAGAAATGTTATAATTGATGGGCTACCTGAAAACGTAGTTGAACTATTATACGACTCGTCTTCAATCCAGAACGACAGATATATTCCCATTTTGCATGAATCTTTGCATATCCTCCCAAAGAATTTAACTAAATTGCGCCTTGACATGGCTTCTTCCGAAATTGAATTTGTTTCTTTATTACCAACTACGTTGAGAGATGTTTCTCTCAAATTTCCACTCGAGCTGAATGACTCCAACCATTTGCGACTGTTGTTAAACTTTGAGAAGTTGCATAATCTAAGTAGTATTGCTTTGGACATGTGGGCCTTCAATTTTGAACATTTCAAAGCTCCCAAACAACTAAAATCGATTAACATAAAATCTCATGAAATAAATGGAGACTGGCGAAGTATTTCCCAGTACATGGAATTGAGCGAGTGCCACATATATTCGCTCTTTGTGAAGGGTACTATAAATGCAATATTTCCACCATCTATCCGCAAATTAACTACCAAGGTCGAATTCGGCATGAAAAAATTGACATTAAATATCCCACCAAACGTCGTTGATCTAAGGTTATCAAATATTGGAATGCTTGATTCAGCTTGGGATGCGGGCATTCCTAAATCACTTAAACACCTAGAACTTGTAGTAGATGATTGGCCCGAAGTGGCTGCAAACTTATCGCGAGTATTTCAACCGGTTTGGAGTGATCTCCAAAGATCTTTAGAGAGTCTAACTCTTCAATTTCTGACTGGCATGGAAAATGGTTTCCCTAATTTTAAACCATTCGGAAATGTTACCAACCTTTCCATCTATAAACGGAATTTAGGTATCTTAGACTTCGAGTTGCCCCCAAATATTAGCATATTAGAATTGCAAGATTGCTCTTTGAAAGCAATAGATTTTTCGACCTACCACAAATTGAATAACTTGAATCTTTCTGGGAATTCATTATCTTGTATCAACAAATCAAATATGAAATTGCCCCAAGGGTTGGAAATTCTTCGGTTGGACGATCTAAAGCTCATATCACGGCAACCAAATAGCGAATTATTTGAAAACTGCTTTCCCACGTCATTGAGAGAACTTTATGTGTGCAGACTGAAAATTACCGATGAAATATTGAGTGATTGCAACCTTGCCAAACGCTTGCCCTCATAAAGGGCAAAATCCAGGAGCTTAATAGCTCAATATACCCCGTATCCTTAACATATCTCGATCTCGAGTCTAACAAGATTTCAAGTCTCGTCAACGGGGATTTCTCGAAATTTAAATTGTTAAAGGGGTTTAGCTTGTGCTTTAATGAAGTGCTTGGAAATGAATTAAAGCACTCAAGCTTATGTCTTCCAGAACCCCTAGAGTATTTGGATTTGAGTGGTTGTGAAATTAAGGATGGTTGCCTTGATACAGTATTTGTAAACAAATGCAAGAATCTAAAATGGGTTTTCCTTATTGCCAATCCCGAGATTCCAGATTTGGGCAACTTTGTCAAATCAGTAGAGAAGTACTGTCCATTAATTTCACTAATCCAAGTAGATGAAGATACGATGAAACATGTCGGACTGTCGGATAATTCATTTAGCTCTATTCAATCGAAAGTTAAGCCCATTGAAACTTGGAGTTGCACTCCGGATGAGAATGAGGATTATTTTGAATATCAGTCTGACGAGGAACTGTCGGTTGATAGATACGGCTATGTTGACCCAGATGAAATAGTTTCTTGGTACTAGAGCTAGTGAATAATACGTCGGATAATATTAACAATTGCAACAACAGATAAATTATTTCATGTTTATATTATTGTTGCAATTACTGATATTGCCCTGAATTCATAAAACGCTGTAAAATCCTTCAATATCTTCACATTGAAGTTCCCTTTATACGATGTATTGTATTAAAAGTGATAGGCGGAAATATGGCTTATGGATAGTTGCGATTTATATGGTAGCACTGTGTTTGATTGAATTAAAAAATATTTTTTTTATTAATAAAGACGCGTTTCATTTGAACTTTTGATTCTCTGAAATCTATTTAATAGATCATCACACTCTCTCATTGATCGCTATATAGAAACTACACAGAGAGATAATGTCACTTGAGAATCATCCCATAATACCGAAATATGAATTCACAAATCTAATACTGAGTTTGAACGCAATAGACAATGTTCTTACCTTACATTATTCGAATCGAATTTCTGATCCACTAATTATTGAGATATTGGAATCGGCTACGAATTTCATTGAACGAAGAAGAAGGATAGACATTTCTGATCTTGAGAAGATTTTGAACGTTTTTCCTGAATTGTATAGATTATATAAAACTGGAAATGACTATGAGGATATGTCAAACATATATATCAAATTTCCCAAGATTGACTTCAATATGTCCAAGAGGAAAAGGCAACTTCTTGAAGGTTTCAACAAATGGATAGAAAGTAACACCACCTCAACAATTATCCCAAGGAAATCGATTGCAGAAGTAATCAAGAAATACGAGAACGAACAACCAGTTTCGAGATCTTCACTGCCTGTCAAGATAACTAAGCCGGTTTCAAGAAATGGTTCACCCACCAAAGCGAAAAGGCAATTGTTTCAGGATCTTAGAAATGATTCATCACAGTTTAGATTTAAGCAAAGAGATGAGGTGGTTGAAACTAAGAAGAATAATGGTCTTTCATTACTTGAAAGAATTAGACTAAAGGAAAAATTAAACAAAGAACAAGAATCCAAACAAGAAAATTCTGCCGAATCGAAATATGAAGCGTATTTACTGGAGAAATGCCAAATGGTGTATGATATTATATTTCAATTGTATAACGTTAATCTAGAAACCGAAGCTTTTAAATCATTCTCAATGGCTAAATTGGTGGAAATAATTAAAGATAGTTCTTCGTATCCTTTGGATGCCGATGAAATTAGAGATGTTATAAGACTCATCGAGAAGAAATTGGATACTAGGTCAAGATTTTCAATAATAGATAAGAATACAATTTCAGTAGTGAAAATAGCCAATCTTGATCGTAATAATGATTTGAAAATTCTTGTATAAAGGCTTAATAAACGAATTAATGACTTGAAAAACATTCTTTATGTATATTAAATTGTGAATGATTATTTATTTTATCTATAACACATAATTGTACTTACAAAATGAAAAGTCCATTCATTACTTTTCGCTGATCTTCAAAGTTTCTTCCTTTTCTTCATCTCTTAAGGCAATATCAGCCGCTTCTGAATTCATAAAGAAATGCTTTAACACAGTTTCAATAATCCAAGTAGCACTTAAATCAATCAAAATACTTCCAGTTAATTTGATTTTGAAATCAGCAGTCATAGGAACGAATTGCATTGCTTCATTCAATTCAGGCATAAATTCGGTAGATCCGGCAAGAGCTAATGCAGCAACACCCAATAAACCATAGTACATACCCTTATTGTCCTTAATACTTTCTCTAAATGGTAAACCAATGTAGTTAACTGCGAAAGTAGAAACTTGTTGGGCTAATTGCAACAAGAACATACCGGTGTTTAATAAGGATGGTGAAAATTCCTTTTCTAAATCAACTTGAGGTTCTCTTGGTTCAAGAATGTAGATTTCACGAGTAATATAGATCAAAGTAATGATGTGAATTGCGAATTGACCCAAAATTGAACCCATGATATAAATATTAAAGATTCCATCTTGTGGTCTTTCCTTGGATAACTTTTCCAATGGTCTACCACGAGAAATTGAAAGGAAACATACAGATAACAAAATACCAGAAATAGTAGCTTGACCATCACCAAACTTAATACCTGCCAAATACAACACTGATAACGAATATGCAGAAATCAAACAATTCAAAGCAAGGATCTTGTACATTTGAATAGTAGAAACCAAGGCACAACGACCTTCACGAATGATATGGGTAACGGCACTAACATTAGCTAATTTGGATGTGAATGGTGCAGCAACTGAAGCATCACCAAGTTTCAACACAGGAACTTCATCTTCCAGTTCTGCGGCATCTAACGCACCCAAAAGAGTATCAGCAAATCCACCATTCTTGTTGGCAGTAGTAGAAACAGATTGAGTAGTTTTGGCTGGAACTTTGTAACCTTCTTTCTTGGCAGCTTCAACAGCTTTCTTCATTTCTTCTGTAATTTCAACACCCTTCTTTTCCATAGCTTCTAAATACTTTGGATTTAATGGACCTGGAGGATATAAATGGGCAATAATTGGTGGAACAGGTGGAGGTGGCTTACCCCAATTAGTGAATAATGCAACTTGTTTTTCATAAATTTTTAAAGTAGCTTCCATTTTTCTATTTTCAATCAATTTCTTCATACCTTCATCAGTACCATTTAATAAAGCAACACCAATGTGTGCTTGCTTAAGGGCACCAACATCATTAGTACCATCACCACACATTAAAGTATTGTAACCAGCATCTTTCAATGAAGTTAAGATGAATTCCTTTTGAGAAGGAGAAACACGTGCATAAACCCAAGTGTGTTTTAAAACTTCCAAAATTTGTTCATGTTCACTCAAATAGTTTAAAGCATGACCAGTGATACAAATATCATATTTAGCAAATAATTCGGTATTAATTTTATCAGAAGAGTTAAATGGGATTATAATTGATTCATCAACATTTCTCCAAACCAAATTCTCATGCTCTTGGACTTCATGGTGTTCCTCAGGAGCATCCAAAATCAAAACATCTTTTGTTACAATTGCAACTTCCTTGGCAACATGACAGGCGGTTAATGGGTTATCACCAGTAATCATAACTGAACGATGAGAAGATTCATTCAACATCTTGATAGTCTCGATAGCATCATTCTTCAATGGACAGTGGAATACAATAAACCCAGCAAAATGCAAGTTAGATTCAATTTCTTCACGCTTAACTTTGTTGACGTTAACATTGGTATCAATATATTTATAAGCAAGTGCCAAAACACGGGATCCGGATCTGGTAAAAGACTTATAGATTTCTTCATAGTTATCAGGAGCATCAACAATCATAGTACGAATAGTTTCTGGGGCACCCTTAGCAGCGACAAAGTTCTTCTTTCCTGCATGAATATTGATTGAGGAAATGGTTGACATTCTTTTGAGAGCAGAGGAGAATTGGAAACGACGTAAGATTTTAATCTTCTTGGTATCACCGTCTTTCTTTTCAACAGAATCATGAGCACCAACTTGCCAATGAACGGCCTTTAAAGTTGCTTGTTCCATTGGGTCACCGACAACCTCACCATCATCCAATCTAACCAATGCATGAGCAGCACCTAAAACGAAAGTGGTAGTTTCTGGAGCCTCTTCACCTTTGTATAAGTGATGGATATCCTTTACATTAAATCCAGCTAAACCTTCGAAGACTAAATCTTCAGCAGTTAAAGTACCAGTCTTATCAAAACAACAAACATCAATTCTACCAGCTAATGGAATTCTAAATGGTTCGGTACAATAAACATAGACCTTTTGTAACTTAGATAAGGATGAGTTAACAGCCATCGTTAATTCCATTGGTAATTCAGGTGGGACAACAGAAGTGATAACAATAATACAATCTAAGATTAATTTAGATTGAATTCTACCCATTTTGGTACCTTCAACCCAAACATACCATGAAGCAGCAATTGCGAAGATTAACAAGAATAAAATAAACATAAATGCTTCTTTGTTACCAACGGAAACTTTTTCACTTGAAAAGATCATCATACGAACCAAAGAACCTTGAGAAGTTTCAAACCCAGTCTTGGTGACAACAGCAAGAGCCCCGTCATCAGGAGCAACAGGAACAATTGGGTTATTTTCTGGTTTAGAAACTTGAAGAGCCATAGTACCACCATGTAAAATAGAGTTCTTGTCAAATCCTTCTGGTTCCAAATTGTCAGTTGCTGGTCTTAATTTAATTGATTCTTTCAACAATGGGGTAGATTCACCTGATAACATTGCTTCATTGACAATAGCAGAACCATCAACTAATAATAAATCACATGGTAATGCACTTCCTTCTCCGGTTCTAGTTACAGAAATCAAATCGCCTGGTAATAATTCAGTACTTTCAATTTGAACCCATTTATTATTACGATGAGCGTAAACAGAATAAGGTTTAATACCCATACTTTGGAATTCGGACATTGTAGTTCTTCTCTGAAAAACAGTAGTCATTTCGAAAGTTACCAACATGAATAAACTAAACAAGGAATAATACCATTGTTCATCCATACACCAAAGGGCAACACAAAAGATCTGGAAAACAAAAAATGGTGCAACAGCATGTTCCTTGAATAATTCTACGAAGGTTGGAACTGGAATATCGAATTTATTGGACCCGTAATTTCTAATCTTTTTTTCCAAATCACCAGATAAACCTTTAGTATTTTGGAAAACTTTCAATTGAGGTAAATCATCAAATACAAATTCAGGAGGGGAGAATTTATTTAATTCAGTGTGGAACAAATGTCTTCTCTTTTGATATAAGAAACTAACTTGTTTTTCACCATCGTGGAAAGTTTCACGATTGATTTCACAGATTTCACCCATACCACAATTTGGAGCTGGGATGATTTTAATAAATTTTGCATCAGCAATTTTATCAACAGATTGATAATTGAATTTAGCATCAATATCAAGACTCCAATGAGGCATCAACCAGAATAATAAATTAATTGAGAACATAGCAATGCAATAAACAAAGGTCCATTCTTTACCACCAATATAAGTGTCATATTGTTGAAGATATACTTGTAGGAATACAGGATATACGACTGTGAATGGCCAAATGTAAGGTCTAAACAATAGTGGTTTAGGAACCAACAAATCAGCAGACTGAATAGCTGGATTTGCTACTAGATCTGACATTGCTGTATATGTTTTGTTGGTATATATAGATATATTCACTGGCTATAAAGATTGAGTCTTGATGAAAAAAAATGGCAACCACCAATGTTCGTTGTTGCCATTATTAAAATTTATTTATTCGTTGTCAAATCATCGTTTTTTTTTCTTGTGCCCTTTGAACGATAAAACCATCATCACCACACATACATACATACACAATCTAATCACTCTCATTCAATGCAACAACAAGAAATCAATGGAAGAACGTATGCAATCTTTTTTTACATGTTTTTTTTTAAGAAAGAATGCACATCTCGTCTTACACATTCATTGCTTGTATGAATATTGAAGAGGTACCCCCACGGTACTGAGCCGATTGCAAAGTTCTGAGTTGAAAATATTGAAATTGAAGCTGTTATGGTTCAATTCTCTTATAAACCTGAAAGTTGGAAATTCGTTTTCTTACTTCATTGAAAAGGGTTTACAAAACGATAGTTTGGTTTCCCAAGATTAGTGATTTAAAACCGTTTGGTTTTCCTACCTTGCGCTTAAGTTCTCTTTCGAAAAGTGATTTCTTCTATTGAATTGTCTTTATGTTTAACAAGTATAGATATCGCATGTAGCAATTACGACTCAACACTCCTTGGAAACAAATGCATCATCTATCTTTGGAGTAAAGTACATGGTGCAAGCATTTGCGATTCTAGAGAGCAACTTTGCTCCGGGAATAATCATAGAGTGGTTCTATTTCTGCGATAAGTATGATGTTCTTCCCTTTTTGTGAACAATGATAAGGTTTGCTACAGCTCTATATCAGAGTCAGCTTAATGCAAATTCTGAGTACTAGATACAGAAGATATAAAACCTCACAGAACTACTATCAGAACGACGGTGGGCAACCACATTTAAGTCTGTTTGGTCGTTAATTCGTCCCAGGTGAGTCAGAATAGAACAGCTCAATGGCCAAAAACGAGACCCTTAGAAAGAGTCCAATGGTGAAAGTTTACAAGTAAAACTTAAATTTTAATAATCGCTCTTCAATAAGTTTATAGATTGCAGCACTATAAGTTTTAGCTTTTAAAGACCAGGAAATAAACCAAGAATTGATTACTTAATTTCTGATTAACATAACCTATGACATTCTTGATGTTGAAATCAACATCCAATATACGAATTTCTTATTTGCGATATATTGAAGATGCTTTGGCTCATTACTAAGCAATTCATGATGCCGTAGATTGCAGCCAAACTCCGTGAAGAAAAATACAAATTTCTTCAGCAGCTGAAGCTTTGATTGATCCGATAATTTCCAAATGAGCCAAAGCTCTTAGCGGTTCATTAATATTCTTGACATACGGCGTGACCAAATAGCCTTATGGGCCATTCATCCACAACACGTACTTGGACGCTCTGGAGAGGTTGGCAAAAAGTGTGGCGTGGGTCACAAAACCATTACTTCAGTAAATCCGGATCCAACAAACGCAAACATTGGTTTAAATGCTTACAAACGTAGTGGTCGTATAAGAAAAAGGGATTCTTGGGGGTTCATATTTGACTCAAGTATAACGTATAACACCATTCTTTTTGGTTGCAAATTAAATTGTTGCAATGTTTCATTGCTATAGCTCTATGATTGTGACTTTCTTATCCGGATTTAACCTCCCGATTAGGCAACTGGGGAAAAGATAAAAAAAATAATTTTGGTCAAAAAAACTGTGGCTCCAAAATTGTTGCAATTTCGTCATTCTGAGTCAGGATCAAGCAGGAACTCACACTCAGTCAATTAGTAAGACAAGAAGACTACCACCATCGGAAGAGTTTAATTGCCGTACGATTTTTTATTCACATCTACACCATCTTGTCTTGATTATAAATAAACACCTTCCCCAGTCCTTCTCTGTATAATAATTTCTCAAGGAGCTATCTCATTAATTACACCAAAAAATGTCTTTTCAACAAATTCCAATTCTTGATTTAAATTTAGCATTTAATCCCGAGACTAAACCTCAGTTTTTAAGAGATTTAAGAGAAGCAACTATTAATGTTGGTTTTCTTTTAATCAAAAACTACGAATCATTAGGACCTTCTGAAGAAGATTTGGAACGAATTAAGGAACAAACCAATGAGTTCTTTGCTTTACCCGATGAAGTTAAAGAAAAATGTGAAATGATCAATAGTCCTCATTTCTTAGGATACTCCAGGTTAGCTAATGAAATCACCGCTTCTCATACAGATTGGAGAGAACAAATTGACTTAGCCACTGAGTTACCGGGCCCAAAAGCATACGAACCTATTTATAAAAACATCGAAGGACCAAATCTTTGGCCCGATGAAAAGGCAATTCCTAAGTTTAGACCAATCGTTGAAAATTTCATTGCCAAGATGACAAACTTAAGTAAAGAATTCAGATATTTGGTGTTGGAAGCAATTGGATTAGATAAATCTGCATTGGATGGATATTTTAAACCAAACCAACAATGTAAAATGAAACTAGTTGCATATCCAGATAAGAGTGACTTAAATGGTGCAACAGCAATTGCATTAGATGATACCCCAGAAACTAATCAAGGTTGTGGTCCTCATCGTGATTCTGATTTGATAACATATATTTATCAACCTACCCCACATCAAAATTCATTACAAGTTCAAAATTTCCAAGGTCAATGGGTTACAGTTCCAAATTTACCAGGTCATTTAGTTGTCAATAATGGACAAACTTTAGAGGCCATAACTCAAGGTGTTTGTAAAGCTACTATTCACCGTGTGATAATCCCAGAGCCTGGATCAGGTACAAGACTCTCCATACCATTTTTTCAAACTATTGATTTAGATTCATATAAATCTGCAGTTGAACATATTCCAGAAGAAATTATTAAAATCAGAGATGAAAGAGATAAGAAGATTAAGGATTGGGCCGTTGATGTTGGATTTCAATTCAAACCTGATGTAAGTAAACATCCTGTTGGATATGCTGTTTTCAAGAATAGAATTAAATCGCATCAAGATGTTGCAAAAAGATGGTATCCTGAAATCTTGCAAGAAGTCTTACAAGAGTATACCTTTTAGGTCAGCGTGCTTGTTTGGCGTTCATGTTATATAGCTGTATGTAGAATTTATGATATTTATTTATGAAGAGAATTGATATATTGAAATCAAGTAATCAATTTTTGAAGAATGATTGTGTGTTCAAAGACAGTTGCAAGGTTGAGTCAATAATTGATTGGGCATTCTTGTAATATAGTAGGTTGGTGCAAATTTAGGTCATTAGAATTATTCGTCGTCATACACTTTGAAAGGAAGGATTTACAACCTAAGAACTTTTGATTGTCTCCACCTTCCGGAACACCTCTTCTTTCATTTCTAATTAAATGTTTTAATGGTCTCGATTAAATTGGCCTCAAGGTGGCATTGGGTAGTTTTGTACTTTTCTTATTCCACAACAATATGGGGCAAGTTGTAGAAGCGTAGTATTAAACGCGCTTCGGTATAATGAAAAGATTCTCCATATCTTATACCACTCTTTGCTACTATTGTACAATAAATATTCTCATCGCAACTGGATCATGCCAAAACTCCTATCTGATAATTACGCATCATATAAGGTTGATTATCGTCGCTAAACCTAATTAAAACAAGGCTACGACGTAATCGGTCGTAATTTCATGTGTACAAGTTTGAGAGAAGAATGTTGGAGAGAATAATAACACAAAGTCTTTGTCAACGAAATCATCGAAATCAATCAAACAATACGCACAATTTCAATTCACAATTCCGAAGAACAGGGAAATGTCCCCTATCTTTCGTATTCTTCGTCTTTTAATTGCCCCATACTCTACTCTGCCAAGCAAAAATTA
The DNA here is from genome assembly GCA_002105455.1 of Hemisphaericaspora xylofermentans. NCBI lineage: Eukaryota > Fungi > Ascomycota > Pichiomycetes > Serinales > Debaryomycetaceae > Hemisphaericaspora > Hemisphaericaspora xylofermentans. The sequence goes on along the minus strand of NDXA01000011.1, from coordinate 207,255 downwards.
ATATTGGACCCTATTGGAATTGTATAGTAGTAATATTGTATAACAAATTCTCATTCAATTCATGCTATAGTTCCTATAAATATACAAAATTTAACCATTAAACTTATTCCTTATCTTCCTTCTTGTCATCCTTCTTTTCTTCCTTCTTACCGTCATCCTTGTGGTTATCTTGATAATCAGCATAAGTCTTCATAGCAACAGTCTTTAGGGAACCACCTTGTTGGAAGTTGGCCAATGCATCCTTAGCGTCTTCGGCATTGACCTTACCATCCTTGATGAATTGTTCACCTTGCTTTAAAAGATCGTCGAAACCCATTTTTGTATAATAATAATAATAATAATAATTGAAATAGCTATAGCTAAAGAATAAAAGAGAAAGAAAGAAGTTAGAAGAGATCAGAAATTATATGAAAGCTTGACGGGGGTATTTATACTCGCTTGTAATTTACTAACTCAAACTTATCCGTATTAAATTTCCACGTAATCTACAACTTTATTGTTTCAGGGTAGTAAATCAGAAACTTCAATTTCACCCATAACATTTTCATTGAAACGTTTAATTTATTCCACTTGAAATTATTCCTGCACAATGGGCCGCTCGACATGAAATTTCAGGTGCGTATTTTGTGTACTAACAAACACACTCTGTCACAATTCTACAGTTATTAGCACAAGGTGGCGTAAGATAGCAGATGGAAAGGGATCTGTTATGGGTGATATGAGGCTATGCTGGACATGATCTGCTACAAGGCTACAAATATCGACTGTTAAAACACTCAATACGATTAATTGATATAATATATTTTCTCTTTACACAGGGCTATGAACATTTCCGTTAAAGTCTATTTAGAATTCAATTCTAATTGTTGAAGTCTTCTAGTGAAGGTTTCAATATCAGTAATTGCTCTTTCATACTTTTCATCAGTCGAACTTATAACAGCTGGATCAGTACTATCATTGAAACTAGCCTTGACCTTTTGAAGTTTCTTTTCAGCAATAGTGGCTTCATGAAGTTTCTTGGTATACTTAGTAATTTCGGCTGGGATATCAGCATGTCCCTTAATAATGACATAAAGGTTGACATTAAGAGTAACTGCAGTGACAACGGAACCTTCTGGGTGCCAGTTTTCACCATTTTCACCTTGCTTGAAAATCTTGAGGGATTCAAGTGGCTTGACCATAGAAACAATAGCTTCTTGTTGTTCAGTAACAGTCTTGTTAGATTCTTCATCCTTACATTCAAGGTAAATTTCAGCATCCTTTAAGATATTGAAGTTAGATAATTCAGATCTTGCAGTCTTAAGAATTTCTAAAACCAAGTTATATTGATTAGAACCTTCTTCGTCAGCCAATTGTTCTTCAAAATCTGGGTATTTGGCCTTCATAACAGTGACGGCATATTCACCTTCACGCTTTGGTAATCTTTGCCATAATTCTTCAGTAATGAATGGCATAAATGGATGAGTCAATCTCAATAAGGTTTCAATACAGGTATATAATGTGTTTTGAGCAGAAAGTTTTTGTTCTGGGGTACCATCTTGCATCAAGTATTTGGAGTTTTCAATGTAAACATCACATAAATCGTACCAGAAGGAATAAACAGTGTTAGCAGCTTCAGAGAAGTTACGTGCTTCCAAGTTCTTGTTAACATCACCAGAAGCATTGGTTAACTTGTTCAAAATCCATCTTTCTGGTAAAGATTCCTTACCAGTCTTGGCGTCAGTTTTTGGTGGAACGTAATCATCACCTAATCTACCTAAAACGAACTTAGTGGCTTGGTAAATCTTGTTACAGAACTTACGGTAACCTTCAACTCTCAAAATATCCAAATTAATATCTCTACCACCAGTACTGTAAGCACAAAGGGCAAATCTAAGAGCATCAGTACCACATTCTGGAATACCCTTAGGGAAACTTTGTTTTTGAATTTGTGTAGCTCTTTCAACTTCAGCAGCAGCTAAGTTACCAGTTAATAATTTTTCACGTAATCCTTCTAATGAAATACCAGTCATAACATCAATTGGATCGATAACGTTACCAAGAGATTTAGACATCTTACGACCTTGAGCATCTCTAACTAAGGCATGACAGAAAACTTCCTTGAATGGAACTTTACCAGTTAATTTCAAAGTCAACAAAATCATTCTAGCAACCCAGAAGAATAAGATATCCCAACCGGTTTCTAACAAGGATTGAGGACTGAATAATTCCAAGTCCTTGGTCTTGTTTGGCCAACCTAAAGTAGAAATAGCCCATAAACCGGAAGAGAACCAAGTATCCAAAACATCTTCATCTTGTTCTAAAGTAAACTTCTTGTTTGGGAACTTAGCAGTAGCCTTTTCCAAAGCTTCTGCTTCATCTCTACCGGAAATCCAATATTCATTATCAATTCTATCATGTTCTTCACCTTCAATAACGACAAAGTAGACTGGACATCTATGACCCCACCATAATTGACGAGAAATACACCAATCTTGGATATTTTCTAACCATCTGAAGTATTCAGCTTGAGAAGCCTTTGGAGCAATTTCAATATCACCATTTTGAACGGCAGCAATAGCTTCCTTGGCCATTTCTTGTTGGTTAACATACCATTGTGGTTTTAATAATGGTTCAATGACATCACCAGATCTAGAACAGATTGGAAGGTTCATTTCATTTGGTTCTTGACCAACATATAATCCTTTTTCTTTTAAAGCTTCAATAACCTTAGATCTAGCATCGAATCTCTTCATACCCTTCCATTCAGGACCACAGTTATCGTTTAAGTAACCATCATCAGTGTAAATGTTAATGAATTCCAAGTTATTTCTCTTACCAGTGTTGTAATCGTTTTGGTCATGAGCTGGAGTAATCTTAACTGCACCAGTACCGAATTCCATATCAACGGCTTCAGAATCACACACAATTGGTAATTTACGGTCTAAGAATGGATGTTGAACAAATTTGCCATGCAAATGCTTGTATCTTTCATCATTTGGATGAACAGCTACCCCAGTATCACCAAAAATGGTTTCAGGTCTGGTAGTGGCAACAGTAAGTTTCTCGTCAGAATCAACAACTGGATAAGAGAAAGAAGTCAAAACACCAAATTCAATCTTATTGTCATAACCTGGAACACTCAATAAAGTTTTTGGAGCAACAAGTTTGTTATCAACTTCCAAGTTAGAAATGGCGGTGTTTAATTTAACAGACCAATTGACTAATCTGTTTGCTCTGTAAATAGTACCATCTTCATGTAATCTAACGAAAGCTTCAGTGACAGCTTCAGATAAATCTGGGTTCAAGGTGAATTTTTCTCTACTCCAATCATAAGAAGCACCTAAACTCTTAAATTGATTCTTAATTCTGTGATGATATTCTTCTTTCCATTCCCAAACTTTTTCAACGAACTTTTCACGACCATAATCATGCCTAGTCTTTTTTTCTTTGTTCCAAACTTGCTTTTCAACAACGGATTGAGTGGCAATACCTGCATGATCGAAACCTGGAATGAATAAAGTGGTCTTGCCTTGCATTCTATTCCATCTAATTAAAGTATCTTGAATAGAAACAGTCAATGCATGTCCAATATGTAAGGCACCAGTAACATTTGGTGGAGGACAAGGAATGGAGAAAACACCTTCCTTCTTAACTTCACCTTCATTAGTTAATTCAGGTTCAAAGAAACCTTGTTGTTCCCACCAAGAGTACCAAGAACTTTCAACATTCTTTGGGTTATAAGCTTTTAAAGATGGGTCATCTAAGGAAATCAAAATCTTCTTTTCACCTGGTTTAGTTTCATCAATAAATTCTGGAATTGGTTCAACAACCTTCTTGACTTTCTTTGGTTTATCTTGAGCCTTCTTAGCTGCATCAGCTTGAGCAGCTGCTTGTTTAGCCTTCTTAGCTTCAAATTTGGCTAATTTTTCAGCCTTCTTACGTTCCTTTTCTAATTCTTTAGCGGTTTTTGGTTTTGGGGCTTCAGCACCGGCTTCGGCAGCAGGTTGAGCTGGGGAAGCGGCTGGTTCTTCACGTTTTTTTGCTGCTGCTGCTGCTGCAGGAGGAATTGGGTCACTCATATCTAATTTCTTAATTGAATATGCCCTTCTATTAATAAGAATCCTTCTACTAATTTGAATTGGTAATATTCGAGGAAAGAATATTCTACTACAAAGCATACAGTTAAGAGCTTAAACATGAAATTTATAGCGTATGAAAATTTTTTTTTAGTGAGTGAATGTGAAGGTTCTTCTGCCATTGTGACTCAAAGAAAAAAAAAAGTTACACGACCACCTTATTGTTTATGTCACCATCGGGGATGACTGATAACTTGACATCTGTGTGGAGAGAGTGGATACCCACAAGTGTTTAACTTCTTCTAGGTTGCTTAGAAGTGTTGCCATTGAGCCGATCACTACCACCATCACCATCATCCAACTTTCTTTTGTTAATTCCGTTAAGCCAACGACTTTTTATTACTGACTTCTTGTCCAGTTCTGATCTAGCATTAGTATTTGAAGGATTTGTTGCTTTCGACAATATCAAAGTGTCAGCATTGTCTTCAAACATAGCTTTGTGTAACAGTTTAGAATCCTCTTGTTGCTTTTGTAATCTCTGTATCATCGCCTTAGACATACGTGCACCAGTATTATTATTGACTTTGATCTGACCAATTCTTCCCATCCCAACTCCTGCATTCCGACTCATACCTAACCCAATTTCTTCTCCAAAACTATCCATAATCGTATCCTCCTCTTTACCAAATTCCAATTTATTCTGAGCTTTACGTAATTCAGACATTTGGAAACGTTCCTTCATCTTTCTAAATCTTCTACCACCCCTCTTTTTGGATTTCTGTTCTATAGGTACTGGTAGCGCCTTATCTGGTACTTGATCTGGTGGTGTTAATAATTTATCAATCTTGTCTGTTATTTCTTGTAAATATTTAGCACCTACTTCACCAGCAGGACTAGATTTAGATAAATCGATTCGTGCTGCAAGAATTACTTTACCACTTATTATCCTCATTGCTGACCTTATTATATCTGGAGGAAGATATTTGACAATGTCACAATGAAAAAGATAACCAGTCTGTCGTATTGCTCTGGAAGCTACTTTCGTTGTTGATGATAAATCTCGTACACCCAATGACGCTACATTGCAAGATGGCGTTAAGGCCAATTGCTTTAATGAACCAGTTGCAATTAACAATTGTGATGTTGTAATCGGTCCTACTATTGCTGATACGTTTGGAGCAAATTTGGATAATTTGCTAGCTATAAATTTTGATAACCTTTGTAATATGTCATCTAATTCCAAGATTAACAATCCACATGAAACTATCTTACTCGTATCGGACTCTGATAGTATGAATTGTTTTTCAGCTTGTTGCAATGCTGCCATAATGATCACTAACACTTTTTCATTGCTAACAATTTTCTTCATCTCTTGTTCATATGATTTAATATTCTTTAAATCTTGTCTAAATATCAAAATCAATCTTACATAGTCGATTGGATTCAAAATCAAGGTTTCCAATTCAGGAAACACAACTTTATATTGCATCTTAATCAAAGCACAAAACACATTGATTTCATTTGTTATAATGGTTGACAACTCATTGACGCTAAGTATAAACTTATATTCATCAGACAGGTCATTATCATTAGCCAATGAGGATAATAATTCCGAATAATCACTTTCTTCTTCATTGGAGAATTGATCAATCTTTTGTTGAAGTTCCGGGATTAAAGGGAATATTCGAGATAATTTTGTTAAATCATCGATATTTTCAATATCTGGAGTACTTAGAATGGGTTGGAATGAATCAGCAATGGCATTTGCTTGCATGATGTCATTCAACTTTTCTTGAAATGGTTTGGATGTTTCTTCAGTGGGGAATGCCTCACTGTTAAGTGGTTGGTGTTCTTCATTTTCTTCATCAACTGACAATTCTTCTTCGTCTGAACTTTCAAAATCAGCAAGCAAGTCCTTCTCATAATCCTCCATCGTCTTATACGGTTGTGTTTAATCTACTCGGTCTGTTTGTTGCTGTTTGTTTGTTAACTACCTTCAACTAAAATCCGAGTCCCCCAAAAACAAACAAAAATAAAATATCGAACCTCCGAGATGAGGTTTAATTAATTTTGGAAATTCTTCAAACTCCTTCGTCCTTTTGATTATCCACCACAACAATCAAAGAGAAATGTCATTACAAGTAAAAACATCGGTTATAGACAATGCCGACGGTTCAGCCGAATTAATACTAGGAAACTCAAAAGTCATAGTCTCAATTTGTGGACCAATAGAACCAAAACAACGTCAAGAATTACCAAATCAAGCCAGTTTAGAAATCATAATTAGACCAGCAATAGGTTTATCAACCACCAGAGAGAAATTATTAGAAGATAAATTAAGATCTTTGTTACAATCAATTATAGTTCGTTATAAATATCCTCGTCAATTAATTCAAATTGTCGTGCAATTTTTAATTGTTGATGAACCTTCTGAATTCACTTGTAATGAATTAAGTGCCGCTATAAATTGTTGTTATTTTGCCCTTATCGATGCTGATATTGCTTTAAATTCATCATTCGCATCTGTTGTATCATGTTATAATCTGGGTAATTTGATCAATAATCCTCCAGGAGACGTGTTGGCAACTAGTGATTCGCATCATGTTGTCTGTTTTAATATAGTGGAAGAAAAAGCCAATAAAGTGTTACTTTTAGAAAGTCAAGGGGAGTTCACTGAGGAAGAATTGTTTAATTTCATATCCAAATCCGTGGGAGAAGCTGAAGGGTTACATGCTCTTCAACGTAAGTTTATTAAGGAAAAGATAGATAATGATTACATGTGGAAGAACTAAGTAGTATAAAGGTACAACGTGTAATATAATACTGGAAATCAAACAACAAGCAAGAAAATGATACCTTCGATATAAAAATGAAAAGCAAGCTCTACATAACATCTATGTTCAATAGATGTTAGTTATACAATTCTACAAAATGCCTCTTAATATAACGTAGCCAATGGATCCAATCCTCCCTGTCTATAGCCTGCACCACCCCCAATATTCAATAGATTAACTTCACCACTTCCAAACTTATTATTTGGATTTGATTTATGTTTAAATGTAAACCCAATGAAATTATTATACTGGAATTTTCTATGTTGAGCACCCGTCTTTTCTAACAATTGTTCATTTTGTTCCTGTCTTGCAAATACATCTTTATATTTCATCATCATTTCTTCATCTTCAAAATCATCGAAATATCCAGCATCTTCTTCATTATCCAATTGGGGAGTAAATGGTGGTGTACGATTACGTAAATTTTCCCAATCTTTAATATCACTGAAATAACTAGTTTGTTGGATCTGTTTAAACGTTCTTATACGATTAGAGGGAGATGCAATTAACTTGGTTAATAATGACCAAGTACGGTCACTAAACACGTATCTACCATCTTTTGTTTGAGGTCTTCTCAAGGCAGTCTTCCAATTCTTTAAATTATAATAAGTTTCGTCTTGTTTGGATCCCGAGAAGGGTGGATACCCACATAACGCTTCAAATAACATACAACCCAATGACCAATAGTCAATAGTATAATCATAATTCTTACCTTCTAAGACTTCTAATGCCATATAATCAGGAGAACCAACTATAGAGTTGGCCAAATTGTGATGTCCTTGACTTTGTTTGAAAAGTTTCTGTCTTTCAAGCATTAATCTTGAAGGAAGTTGATAATCATCCAAATCTTGTAAATTCTTTAATTTCAATCTCATTGATTCTATTCTATCATTGGAAACAGTACCTGCAGCTAACCCGAAATCAGTAAGTTTGATATGTCCTTTAGAATCAATCAAGAAATTCTCTGGTTTTAAATCACGATGCGTGAAACCTAATTCATGTAATGAATTCACTGCACAAAACATTTCACTTATATAGAATCTAGCATGGGGAGGAATTAAATATCCAGTGTTGTTCAATAAAGTTCTGAAATCACCACCCGGTACGAATTCCATAGCAAGATATACTTTTTCAGGATCTTGAAAAGCATATAATAATTTCACTAACCAATCACTTCTTGTGTTGGTTAAGATATCTCTTTCGGTTAATACATGTCTGGTTTCATCCAATTTCACTAATAGTTTCTTATTCAAAATTTTAAGGGCACAAACTTCTCTTGTATCTTTCTTTCTTGCTAAAAAGACTTGACCATAACCACCTTGTCCAACTTGAGTGATCATTTCAAAATCTTTATGTTTTGGTTTTAATCTTCTTTTCCTTAATAAAGCTCTTTCTCTTCCGATATAATTCTTCCATTCCAATTTTTGTCTTTGAGGATCACTTTGATAATTTGGATCAGTTAATAATTGTTGTTCAACTAAACGCGTCCTTTCTCTTCTATTAATAACATAGTCAAACATATCACAATAATAGTCCAAGAAATATAATTGAGCGACTGAAGTTAATCTCTTTGTTTTGGGACTATTTGCTCTTTTGTAGAATTCCTCTTCGGATAATTTGAATCTTTGACCTGGCGGAGGTTGTAATTGATTTATATTTTCTTGAATTGCCTGGTTATTCCTTACTTCTTCCTGTTGTTGTCTCTGTTGCTGTTGTTGTTTTTGGATGCTTGCAGGAGTATGTTGTCCATGTGACGGTGGTTGAGGAGCAGGTGTTGGGGTAAATGGTTGTTGTAATCTTGAAGCTTTATAAGGTGTGGAAGGGTTAGCAGCAAGAGGAGAACTTTGTAGTATCGATTTGGTTGGTGAATTTAACGGAGTGATGTTTTCTTTATTAAATTGATTGAATTGTGGTTTTGTAGTAGATCTATAACTTGTATCTATATCCATCATATTGTTACTGGAAATGGAGATGTTCTCCATTGAATGAGATATATCTGCAACTTCATGAATGACATGTTGATGTTTTGGTGATCTATTGAAAAAGCTAGTCATTTCAACACGTGAATTTGTTTGTGTGCAAAGCTAAGGTTTAAGGTTTTAATGTTGATATGTGTTTTGTCTATAATAAATGCTTCTTGTCAGGTTGATATGTCAAATGACAGAACTCTTTTTATTGACGGTGGATCTTTGGAGGTGTTTGTGACCTATTCTTTTCTTTATAGAAATCTTTTTGAATTGGCAAAGGAATGGGAAGAAGAAAACTGTTGCCAACACAAAAAGGGACGTGTTGGTTATTTTGTTTTTGGTAAGAATGTGTTTGTATTTCAGGCTATCTTCTTACTTATTGGGGATAAGTAGTAGTGATGGATAGAAAGGTTGAGGGAAAGTTGAGTAGTGGAAACTCCTTTTAATGAGTGTGAATGACAGTTGAATTTATAAGAGTTACCTAAGCTACCTAACTGACTAATGTTAACTATGTTCATTTAATTAACAAACTTTAACAATAAGATCTGAAATCTCACAGAAACTTTTTTTTGTTTTGAATTTTGCCTAAATTGTGTGTGTTTACTTTTCATCCTAATTGGGAATTTCTTCTTCATTTATGGTTCCGTTTACTATTTGCACCCAAAAACTTAATTATGGCCACCATTGACTACGCCTTCTGCACTTCGAAGTATAGACTAGTTAAATACGTAGTGTTACCTTTGTTAGAATACCTAGGATTGTTTATTTTTATATCCTAGCTAACAATTCTCTAAAGAAGGAAATTTTTACACAAAGTATGGAAATAACTGGCTGTTTGTTCAATAAAACAAGAGATTATAACGATACTTGAAATTGCAAAAATCATAAAGGACATATTCAAAGACTAACAATCCGTAGCTAAATGTTTCAGACATAGAAAGCTTATAAACACGAAATATATATTTCCTACTGTTCAAAATTAGCATTCAATATTCCATATTCCATTGTACTTTTGTTTGGTTGCAATAAGGTCAAAACTAATCAAAAATTGAGGGAAAATTTGTCCAGACGAAGATCTTCTATTATCGGCTGATTGTGGAATCCATTTTCTGCTAAAGCTAAAGATTTCAAACATTCTCCAACGAAGAATCTTGCAACTGAGGCGAAAGACGATGCAAATTCGAAATTCGACTTCATTTTTTAGATTTATCTTTTTCAGATGGGGAACTATCTCTAGAGTGCACTTTCGTTAACGTATTGACAGGCAAACCGGACCTCTCCAAGATTATCTCAGCCTAGTAAGAAAGAATTATTCATTGGACCTTAATACTTCAACTTTCAAGTCACCGCCAAAAATAATTTCTCTATCCTGTCCGGCATAAGAAGGTAGACTTTCTCAACGTTTTTGTACCCAACAACCATTGCTTGATATCTAAATTCTCCTCTTTCAAGATTTTCGAGCTTTACATCAACTAATTCTTTGTCAAAAGGATCTCTTGTTAATCTCACGGATCGCTTGAACCAATGTCCAATGTCTCTAAAGATTTTGAAAAGTTTATTCCTTCAATACAATTCACATGCAGTCTCAAGTTTTGAAGTGGAACCGCATCTCCACCTTGAATTAAAATGGAGATGTGCTGTAGGTGATTTCTGTTAGGATGTAGCGATCTTGTTTCTTTGATGTACTTCAAATGGATTGAGTTGGCAGACGGAATGGGACCTCAAACCAATTCTATACTTGATAATGCCTCTATCTAATCTAAGATGCTCAGAATTGCTAAACGCATTGTCAACGATATAACTTGCAATGTGTATGATATTATCAGACAGGATTTGGTGAGTTTTCGGATGTTTATGGGTTAGGGTGTCATTTGATGTATTCAAAATCTGAAAAAATAGCTGGTAGTGCTACATCACTTGCAATTTTTGGGGAACTAACAATTATTATTAAAGCTCCCGAAGATCTGGCCTTAAAACAAGGTAATTCTATTCAAAATAATCACGCGTTTAGCCAAGTTTCTCGAATATGACTATGTCTTGAGATTTGCAAAATTGCGCGTCTTCTCTGTTGAAGTTAACATCGCTTTCCAAGACAGTAATATTTCACTGCAACAAACAAGTAATCTATTCAAATGCAATCCAGCCAAGGATATTCTCATTTTCGTAACATCGCTACTAAATTGCTTCGTCAACTTTGGTTTTCTTGTACCGTGTTCTTTCTTGGTATTTATGTATAACTAATAGAAGACCACCTACACTCAACCAGAAGTTAGTACATCCATATCAACATCGTAAGGCTGACTGCGTACATAATCATGCATTTTTTCATTTTTCATTATAAAAGCATGCTACAAAAATGATTGCACATTTATCAATAAACTTGGCGGGGATGTGATTATACTGACTCACTTGGAATCATCATTTCAAGGAGGTTGTATAATGCATAAGGGAACAATATGAGTGGTGTTAATAAAAGGTAGTCGAGTGGAACTCTTTCCTTGTTTCCGAATCAACGTATTGTTCCAGAACAAGAGATAAAGGTGGGTTGAATTGCGTATGGAAAAATGAATGTGGGCTTAAGCTTGATTCTATTTCCGCGAACCAAAAATCTTTCCAGTTATTTTTTTGTTGATAAGAAACAAAAAACAGTAGCGTGGGGTATTGGGAAGTAGATTCAAAAAGAAGAGGTAACATTGAATCCTATTGGAAAATCGAATATCGCATCCGATAGTTCGGGTTTGGCGGTGTTACGTGCATTTATCTGACCTAGCACTTCGCATACAGCTAAGTTCAAAAGATTTCTAGTTTGTTGTCATTATACAGTAGAATTATCGTACATGCTATTTAGTTTGGTTGATATATGACTAACAGGAACTAGACCAGCTTGGGGCCCAAATGGACAACGTTTCTTGTGGACAAAAGTTCTGTCAAAAGAAAATTCGCCAAAAAATAAAAAAATGTCTGCGGCTGGTCTTCTTCTGGTCCAACAAATGCTTGTTCATGCAAAGTAATCAGCCAGAACTAACATTGTTAAACGCGTGAACTCTTGGATGTATACAAATTAAGGTTAGAGAGTCAACAAATAAGTCGTACCCTACATGGTGTTCAGCCTCGTGTATCTTGAGTATGTGAGACCCATCTCAAGATTCCGTCTCCTTTTCAACTATTATTCAGTCTCCCCATACCCGTACGCAAAACCAGCTGTACTAGTGAGTAAATGAAATTTTTTAAACCCGGCATTAAAATTGCTACCAATGTATTGTAAAAGTCTCAACCCCACACAAAATCAACAAACGGAGCTTATCAAACAAAGGAAGCATCGGTCAAATTCAAGGCAAGCATTTCTTTGTTTGTATTATTCCTTGATTTTTTTTCGCAAACTTGCACTATTTTTCGGCGTCGGACTTTGATATTGGGCCGATCTCATCTTCCGTAACAATCGAGACTCTTATCTGCAGTATCTCCTCTTTCCCTCAGATATAGAAAACTAAGAAAAAATAACGGATTTTTGGTTTGAGCCATCTCCAAAAAATGAGGATTTCCCCAATTTACGGATTATGGAAAAAGGCTTATCCTAAATTTACTTGGACTAGAACAATGAAAGTTTGGCAATACTTATTTAAGCATTTTTTTTCTCTTTTTCTATAACGGACAGAGTGGAATAATCGAGGGATGAAGATATAGGGTATAATGACTGTGCATGACATCTGTTCGCGGAATTAACCTAATTGTAGGGCTCTCTTCGCAGCCAGGCAAGAAAAAAAAAATTATGCGCTTCTCATTGTAAACGATTCTTTTTCCATTACTAAACAATTGAATTGGATTTGTGGAATGACAAAAATTTTACATCCACAATGAAGTGGGGCAGCTCGAAAATATTGACGACAAGAAAAAATGTCTGAAAATAAAATCATCCAACAAAATTTCCTACCATACAACGAAAAAAAAAAAAGATATTGCGTTACATTCGAAACTTGCGAAAACCTTCTGAGCTTAGTCTAAAATTGATCAGCTGAGCTCGAAGGTGAAACTCGAATTGTGGAAAAACTAAACTCGTCTGATGATTGGTTTGTAAGCCTCATGAGTCCGAAGTTCATCGCAGCTCTGTTAGACCTGCTCCGAAATTGTTGTAATTGCAAATTTCTATGTGACAGAAAGAATACAAAACGTAGCGAAAAAAATATTGTTTTTTCCTGCAAGAAAATTGGAGCGGAGGCCCCCGCAACAAATTTAGTGCCCAGACATTTTTTACTTTTTCGGCAATATATTTAAGATTTTTGGTGACGGAGAAATAAAATTGATTTCCTCCCTTATTTTGTGTCTGTCAAACGGGGCTTTCATTGTTTAATTCAAAATTTAATGTCTGCATTTAGATTAACTGGTCATTTTTATCATATAAAAGCAACATCATGCCCTTAGTAAGTTTTTCAGAAATTTATATTTTTTTTTTTTGGTCTTTACCGAACCTCACACATAAAAAGGAAACTAAATCTTTTTTTTATATATTTTCGCTTAATATTCACAACTTCCCTTTTTTTGTCTGTCAAATTTAATTAACAATACACTTGAAAATGTCTGCTGATTTAGAAAATCAACAACCACAAGACCACACCTTGATTATTGAAAACGGTCCAAGCACCCAACCACATGACCCAAATCACCCAGTCACCAAGGTCCACACTGATGGTGAATACGTTCAATTTGGTAATGAACGTTATTTACGTTCTGAATTAGTTGAAGCTTTCGGTGGTACTTTAAACCCAGGTTTAGCCCCACCACCAAAGCATGACTTTGCCAATCCAGCTCCATTGGGTTTATCTGCTTTTGCTTTAACTACTTTCGTCTTATCCTTAATTAACTGTGAAGCCCGTGGTGTTACTATTCCAAACATTGTTGTTGGTTTAGCTTTCTTCTACGGTGGTGCCGCTCAATTATTGGCTGGTATGTTTGAAATTGCTGTTGGTAACACTTTTGGTGGTGTTGCTTTAAGTTCTTACGGTGGTTTCTGGGGTGCTTGGGGTGCTATTTACGTCCCATCCTTTGGTATCTTGGCTGCTTATGGTGATGATGCTGAACAATTAAGATATGCCGTTGGTATCTTTTTAGTTGGTTGGTTTATCTTTACTTTCTTCATGATGTTGATGACCGTTAAGTCTACTGTCGCTTTCTTCTCCGTGTTCTTCTTCTTGACGATTACATTCTTGCTTTTGGCTATTTCTGAATTCAAGAACTCCGTTCCAGTTAAGAAGGCTGGTGGTGTCTTTGGTTTAATTACTGCATTCTTGGCTTGGTACAATGCTTACTCTGGTATTGCTAACCCACAAAACAGTTACATTACCATCAAGGCTATCCCATTGCCAGATTTACAAAACAGATCTAAGTAAATTTGAGAGGAATGTTAATTAGTTAATATGATGGTGGTTTCCACTTTTAATGTTGGTCTACAAGAATACAAATCCAGGTGATTGGTAATTTTTTGGAAAGCTATGTATTATATGAGGAATCATCTGAATGAAATGTGAGTGATGATGATGATAATTTAATTTTTGGTTATTGTTATTGTTGCGAAAAAGGTTTTTTTAATAATTATTTTTTTTTTTATGAAGAAAGGTTCCGGTCCCCCCCTAACAATTTTTTTTATTAATACTAATAATACATTTTAATTAATGTGTTAATCTGTCCCCCCAAACAAATTTTTATTTATTCTTTTTATATATTTTTTTAGTAGTAATAGTAATGGTTTATTAACAAAACAACAACTTACTTGTAGTATATGCTCTATTGATTGGTGACATTGGTAACGATCTCAACTGTGTTTCTTGGCTTCAGATGAAATCTCGCTTAGATTTGCAAATCTGTTAAATGAGGCGAACAAAGAAAAGTAAAATTAGAACGTTGTTGCCGTGTAGTAATCCGATCAACGGCTTTAACGTCTACCATTGGAACCTCGTTGCATCTCTCCAGTCCTATGATAGAGATTAATGAGAGTGTCTGCTGACAATGTTCTGTGTAATTCAATCACATGTTGAACTGTAAACACATTTCTCTCAGTGCCGCAGATGGTGTCTCAAAAATGATTCAAATATTTTTTTTCAACATTAGAAAAGGAAGAGGAAGTAGATTTCCAACTACACGCCGTTTAAACAGAGAACACAAGCCGGTATGACCAGCTCAAGGGAAAACAGAAAGTACAATATGTATTGTATTATACTCTAACGGTATACTTTCCGTTCAACGGAAATGTCTTTCTAATTTCGGTGCTAGGTCCCGATAAATAATAGTATTGTGACACTTTGAATGTCCGCAAAAATACTGAGCACGCTATAAATATCAAGTAAGCGACAACAACAACTATTCACTTTAATCAAATATGACACCGATCTTGTTGTGAATATCATCATTATTCTGATCAACATTAACAATTGTTTTGATAAACATTCTTAAATCCTTATTCAAGTTCATAAAGTTAATACCTAAATCATCACTGCATAAAAATAACAAATCTGGTTTTAGATTCTTTAACATCTGTAAATAACCTTGCAAATTTGAGCATTTCAATAATTTGAAATTTGGAGGTATTTTAATATCCAAATCCTTTTCACTTAAATTTGGAGGAATTATAAATATCATATTTTCCAGACTAATCAATATTTCGTTCAATGGAATATTCAGCGATAAGAAACTTGATGATAAAGTTATGGCAATTGATTTCTTTGAATATTGCTTAGAAATCAAATAGCTGTTCTGCTTCTCTATCTCCAGTATCTCTCCTTTCTGTTTATTATCGCCTTGGACATGTTCCTGTGGTTCTTGATGTTGCTCCTGTTGCCCCTGAAATAATGATGTATACACCTTATATCCCACAGCTACTGCCGAAGTTGCAATGAGTGCGGATATCCATATTTTAGGATTTCTTTGTGATTTCCTGGACATATTCATTCTATTTGTGAAGTTGCGAATTAAATTCTTGTGTTTGTTCTAATAAGGTCCTTTCGATTTGTTTGTGGGACAGTTTTCTCAGTAGTAGTATTCTGGTGTAGTATTCTTTGATTATCTCTAATGCGTATATTCTAGTTTTCGTGTATGTCCTATTTAGAAGCTTAGTCTGAGGTAATAATTACAATAATTGCTGTTGTTCAAGTAAAAAGAACGAAGGTTAGTGTTTAGGAAAAAGGGGAGTTGTATAGTGTGTTAAAGTCGTCCCATAGTTAAGTTAAGACTAAATCGTAGGGTGATAATCAGAGATAAATAAATTTCCAACAATTTTTTTAAACCGAGGTTAGATCACGTGAACTGAGGTATACAATTGCAACTGTCAGCCGAGGGTGATGGAAGGTTTCGTAATTTGAAAGTTTAATTGTTCCCCCAACAAAAAAAGTTTCTTATTTTTAACCCCACATTTTATGTAATTACCAACCAGTTTATATAAATCACATCAGAGGGAAGGTTTATTAAAATTTACATTTTAACATGATAGATTATAGGAAATGACAATCCAAAACTCAACGTTGGCACCAAAAACTATAATGATAATAAACCGTTTGTGTTTATATGAGGATAGGAGAAAGGAACAAATGTCTTATGTGAAACTAATCTTGTATCTCGTTGATCATAGATAGTTTCCATTTTTCTCTAGCAAAAATTCTGCCAAAATCATTTAATCTCTTTAGTATACCTCTTTACCTTAAAAAAAGACTACGGAACAACTAGTTTGTATAATAGCTATCAATTCTCTCTTAAAATTCGTTCCAAAT
The DNA here is from genome assembly GCA_002105455.1 of Hemisphaericaspora xylofermentans. Lineage (NCBI taxonomy): Eukaryota > Fungi > Ascomycota > Pichiomycetes > Serinales > Debaryomycetaceae > Hemisphaericaspora > Hemisphaericaspora xylofermentans. The sequence goes on along the minus strand of NDXA01000011.1, from coordinate 190,642 downwards.
ATGCCGTTCTTCAATGGGAAGATGTTCTTTAGCGGGTGGAATAAAGTTGAACTGGAATTGGTACTTCCCTAGTTGATAAGGTATTTGGGTACCCTGTTTGAACCGACAGAACCAGTACTTATTTTATCGGTGTAATAATAACCAAAACCAAATAGAAGCAATAATAGAAAGACGTTTAATTTTTAAAGTATTCAAGGTAGTTCTTTCAATCTTTGCCCTAAAATTTGCAATTATTTGAGTGAGATTTCGCAAACTTTTTGCAGTAATCTTAGAAATAACCAAATAATATGAGGCAAACAAGACTATATCCTAGTTTATACCAAGATCTAACTAAACGAACTAGACGTATTATTTGAAAAATACGAAGACTACTGATACCAAATATCTGATCACATTCCGCTTTTCTTAGAATACATTCGTTTAATACTACCCTGGTGATTATTTGACAATTTGATTAATAATTGCAACTATTAAACCCCGCCAAGAAAGTGGTCCCAACCATGAGGCACTAACACTTGTAATTATCCCATCGTTTGAGCCTTGCATTAATGTAGCATTATTATTGTACAGGAATGCATCAGTGTTAACAATGTAAACATATAATGCCTAAAAAAATGCGCATTCTGGTGTTGGAACCAACCAAAATTGCGCAACGCATTTGAGATTACTTCAAATGGAAGGAGTTTCCGCACTACCCACTGCCTCATTTTTTGCAAGTTATGTTAGATGCTCAATTGATGATAGATGACTAATAAAGATGATATGCCTAAAGAAGATACTATTGCCTATCAGGCAGCGCTATCTGTAACCAAACCATATAACCGAAAAAGATAGGAGTGAATAGCTTCTAGATAAAGATTAATTGACTGATAGCCTTATCTTCAGATCTACTCTGCAAAAAAAGAAAGCGTCATAGATTAAAATAGAAATTCACACAAAAAAATAACAATCGCAAACCCCGACAGTTAGACATATTCCATGGGAATATCGAAGAAAATCTAAAGATAGAACAATGAAAGGGAAGAAATGTATGCGCCATCTCTGCGCTAATTCCCCCCCACTATATGACCCCAAAAACTGTTCCAAAGGGGTTTAGTTAACGAGAGATGAGAGATGAGAAATGGCTGTTAAACCTTCAAAAAAGTAAAGAAATTTTTCTCGCACCAGGCTTCCTAAATAGGAAGTTGCGCGCGGTCGCCCAATTAGGAAGGTATATACCGTAATTATTACAATGTGTTTCCTCATCGAATCAACGCGGAATTGTAAGTATTGCACCTTTAGATTAATTAATTGCAAATAAGCTTAATGAAACACATCGTTCATTTTTAGATTAAAAAGCGGAGTGAGTCAAAAAAGATCTCGAATATATAAACCATGAAATCTTCTACTTCTTCCTGATTCACTTTTGTCTTCTTTACTTTCTCAAAGTAGTATTTTCAAGACACATCATATATACATTACACTCACATATAAACATGGTTAATATTCATCCATTTGACTCAGTCAAAGATTATGAAGTCAGATTAGCTTCCAAGTTGGTCAAGGACTCCCATAAGGCATCTGACAATGTCCACTTTGTCCAAATCGATAGACTCGATCCTCCAAAGCAAGACATGAAGAAGTTTATTGAAGCTGAAAGACAAGGTTTACCAACCCCAGTTATTCCAAGAATCTTATACTGTTACTACTACACCAACACTTTAGATTTCAACAAAGCTCTTGTTAACGTCACTGTTGGTCACGTCATCACCAAGACCCAATTACCAAAGGGTGTCGTTGGTCCACTTTTACCAGATGATATGCTTGAATGGGAAGAACACTGTACCAACCATCCAAAGGTTCAAGAAGAAATTGCCAAGTTGAAATTACCACCAGGCTACACTGTCAGAAATGATCCATGGATCTATGCCACCGATGATGCAAATGAAAAGAGACCATTATGTCAATTTTTCATGTATGTTTTAGCTGGTAACGGTCATTCCGAATCTAACCATTATTCCTTACCATTGAAATTCTCCCCAGTTTTCGAATGTTTCACCAAGAAATTCATCAGAATGGATTACTTACCAGGTGGATTTGATGCTTCTACTAGCCCAACCCAACCATGGCAAGAAGTTCCATGTGTTGAATATCACCCAGATTTGAATGGTGTTGCCCTTACGAGAGATGTCAAGCCATTGATCATTCAACAACCAGAAGGTCCATCTTTCACTGTCAATGGAGGTAAAGTAACTTGGCAAGGTTGGGAATTCAGAGTTGCCACAACTACCAGAGAAGGTTTCGCTGTTTACGATGTTTGGTTCAAGGGTAGACAAGTTTTCTACAGAATTTCTCTTTCTGAAATGACTGTTCCTTACGGTGATCCACGTGCTCCATACCACAGAAAGCAGGCTTTCGATTTAGGTGATTGTGGTTTCGGTGTTAACGGTAACAAGTTAGCTCTTGGTTGTGACTGTCTTGGTGTTATCAAATATATGGATGGTACTGGTATTCACGCTAATGGTGAACCATTTGTTATTCCAAACACTGTCTGTATGCACGAACAAGATGATGGTTTATTATATAAGCATGTTAACTACAGAACTGACAATGCTGTTGTTGCCAGAAAGAGAATTTTCATCGTCCAAACCATTGCCACTGTTGCTAACTACGAATATATCATCAATGTTAAGTTTGGTAATGACGGTACTATTGATATCGAAACCAGAGCCACCGGTATCTTATCCACCATGCCAATTGATGAAAACGTCAAGGTTCCATGGGGTACTATTGTTGGTCCAAATGTTATGGCTGCTTACCATCAACACATTCTTTCCTTCAGAATCGATCCAGCCATCGATGGTCATCAAAACTCAGTCTGTTACGATGATGCTGTAAAGATGCCAACTGATGAAGTCAACCCATTCGGTATTGGTTTCGTTACTGACAGACACTTCGTTGAAAACTCTGGTTACGTTGAACAATCTCCATTCACCAACCGTACTTATAAAATTCTTAATGAAAACGTCATTAACCCAGTTGCAAAGACCCCAGTTGGTTACAAGGTTCAAATGCCAGCTCGTCAAATGTTACTTGCTGATCCACAATCATTCAACAGCAAGCGTGCCACTTTTGCTACTCAACAACTTTGGGTTACTAAATACCGTGACCATCAATTATTCGCTGCTGGTGAATTCACTAACCAATCTCAAAAGGATACTGGTCTTGGTGTTTGGGCTGATGGTTCTGATAAGGTCAGAAATGATGATATTGTTGTTTGGGCTACTTTAGGTTTCACTCATATTCCAAGAGTTGAAGATTTCCCAGTTATGCCAGTTGAAATCCACAATATTCAATTAGTTCCAGCCAATTTCTTTGATAAGAACCCTGCATTGGATCTTCCACAAAGTAATAACGCTTTCAACAAGTCCACCTTGGTTAAGGATGTTGAAGAAGAAAAGTCTTGTTGCAAGTCAAAGATATAAAATGGTTTTTTAGTTTAGTTTAGTTTAGTTTAATTGGTTTGTCTTTGTATTTATATAATTTTATTAGCTTTTGAATAGATTATAAATAATGTGTTTTATGAAAACTTGTTTGCTAGTTGATCGTAGTTAACAAGAAGTGCCTTACTTAATTCCAAAGGTGTAAAGGGTATCAGCTTAGAAGCAACAACGCCCAGAAGTTTTCAGGATCGAGAAAACCTTCTTTTTTTGCAACCATTTGGAAATTGTTGCTGGAGGCAGTATAATTTTGAGCAACACATATGTGTCGAATAGGTACACCTTCAAGATTACCATTCATGTAGTAGGAGAGATGTCGACAGAATTTTCACCGCAACCAAACTATTTTTATCATTTGAATAATGTTGATTCTACACACATACCGATCCCTTAACAATATTGGAGTCATAGGGATAGCCCAACATTAGGGAAATCTAGATGATTCTGTTCAAAACACGAGGCAACGATTTGCAATCAAGCCCCTTACTACAGATGAAAAGATAAGATAAATCACTCTTTGTGACACCTAATTTGTTACTTGTTTATTTGATAAAGTAAGGGGTAGAAACTTCTGACTTACTCATTACCCACGGACTTTCTGTGGCAACATTTAGGTTTTGTGCAGTTTTGATGAGTTTTCGATCGCATACTCCGAGGCGGAATATTTGAAAGGGTGACCAAGAGCATGAAATACACTTGATTTGAAACATCATTGACATCATAGTTGACAGATAGTAGTTGTTCTAGTATATATACACGTCATCGAAATTACAAATTGGATAGAAGTAGGCTAATGTAACATGAAAGCAATGAAGTGATGTTACATTTTTGGATACTTTTGGTTTTGTTGGGTGTTAAATGAAAATTTAAATTTTTGGTCTAAATTTAGACGCGGATTAAATAATAAATCGCGCAAGGCAGATAACACGCTTCCAGTTGCCATAAAAAAAACACGTTTTGAGCACTGAAAAGAATATAACCTTGAAATCTTAAACCTGTTTCATCACGGGTATTGAGTTGAGAAAGTCTCGCTGCAGAATGATATAGAGATTTTTTTAAGTTTGGGGGGGGGTTGTAACTTCCTAGGGTTAGTAGTAGTAGGTTTTATAAGTTTATCCATGGAAAAAAAACGCTCTAGATTTGCGCTATTTTGTGAACATACAATTCTTAGAAATAGAAGCATGCTAAACAAATCACAAACACATTTAATTATCACAGCCTTTCTATTCTTACTGGTCGTTTAAATAGTCAAAGGATACTAAACGACTGAAAAGGAGATGATCTAGAAGGGATGATCTTTTGTATTGAACAAACGTGTTTGTTAAGGGTTTAGAATGATTGTTGCTGTGGCTGTATGATGACAATTATCTTATCTTATCCAAAAATTGTAGTGTCTATTTACTGTGTTTAGATTATCGCCATCACCCATCATCAACTGAGGGAATTAAGTCACACAATAGGAGAGATTACGTTGTTGTTGTTGTTGTATTGTGGTTGGACAAGGACTAAAAAAAAATTGAGTGAACGACAAAAAGGTTTTTCCGATGATCTTCGGATAAACTTTTATCGTTTCTTTTTATTTATTGTTCTATTTCCTAATTGGGAAACGTTTCCCTTCTTTCTTTCTTTCGTTAGACACGTTAAAAAAAAAAAAAAAATTAAAAAAAAAGAAAGAAAATTTCACACACACAGTTTAATAATTTAAATCATAATTAATGAAGTTTTGGCTATCTCTCTCTTTAAAGGTTTAATTTAATTAAGATGGAACTTTAAATCCGTTGGGTTGTTGATTAACGAAATTTATAAGAAGAGTCATTTATCTCTCTTTCTCTCTTTCTCTCTGTCTTCTTCATTACAACTTTAATTAAAAGAGATAAGACAACAACTATTCCTAATCTAGATTGTCATATCTCAAACGAATCATTAAATATATCACACTACAAATATAACCCCCTCATCGCCAAATTTTCACATAAAACAAATCAACAACAACATCAACCGAAATGGTAAAGAAGTCAAGTACAGCGTTATTTGATATACGATTTAGCAATTTAGATGGTCATGATGTGTTGGTACTAAAGGGTAATGAGCACGATGCTGCTTCCGCCCTATTATCAGGTAAGATTATGCTATCAGTAAATGAACCATTCAACATAAAGAAACTTTCCTTAAAATTGCAATGTGTGTTAAAATTAAAGACTGAAATAGGAAGAACCGGAAAGGTTTCAGGATTTAATAAAACATTATATGAATATAATTGGGATTCAAATGACTTTGCCAAATATCTTGCAAACATATATGAAACAACAAGTAGTATGTCGATGTCCATGTCATCACAACCTCAACTGACTCCATTAAGTAGAAATCATTCTACTACTTCGTTGAAGGGACTTGGATATTCCTTATTACAAAAAACATCAAGTTCAACAAATCTCCTTCATCATGGTTATTCTTCATCCAGCACAAATCTTCAACAATTACATATGTCATCTTCAACCACAGCACTCAATAATGCAAGTAATAACATAATATTAGCTCCCGGAAATTATGAAATCCCATTCAGTGCAATCTTGCCCGGAAACATCCCTGAATCAATTGAAGGACTTCCAGGTTGTTCATCAACATATAAATTAGAAGCTATGATCAATAGAGGGAAATTCCATTCTAACTTAATTGCGAAGAAACATCTTAGAGTTATCAGAACGATGACTACTGATGCAATTGAATTATCGGAAACTACGGCGGTTGATAACACTTGGCCACAAAAGGTTGAATATTCTTTGAGTTGTCCTACCAAGGCATTAGCAATTGGTTCTGGGACACCTATTAATTTAATGTTTGTTCCATTGTTGAAAGGATTGAAATTGGGTGATGTTAAGATTGAATTGGTGGAACATTATGGATATATCGGATATCTTGGTCCTATGCATACTGCTGAACGAGTGATTGCAAGGAAAGTGATTCCTAAAAAGGGAGGAAATGATGAAGAAGAAGATGATAATGAAGACTATCAATTTGATAAATGGGAAGTGGATACTTTTTTGAGATTACCTGCTTCTTTAAGTAAATGTTGTCAAGATGTTACGTTGAGTAATCATGTTAAAGTGACTCATAAATTGAAATTTAATATTGGGTTGGTTAATCCAGATGGTCATGTATCTGAATTAAGAGCAACGTTACCTATTCAATTATTTATATCTCCATTTGTTTCAGTCAGTTCCAGAAATGATGAAGAAACCTCTTCCGAAGATGAAGAAGTCTTATTCTCTACGTCTCGTGATTCATGCGAAGCTTTGAATTCCTTAGCCAACAACCCACATTCCAACAATAGTTCCCACACATCCTTAACTGGTCTAGTTGCACCTCCATTATATGAAAAACACATCTATGATAGATTATGGTCAGATGTATCACCCATAGAAACCCCAATTACATCAGGTACATCAACCCCAAGAAATAACCTCTACAACAACCAATACCCTTCAACATCATTAGATTCAAACTTATTAGCAGACAGTTTACAAAGGTTGAGTGTCCAACGAGCATCACAGCAGGATGATCTGATCTTTTCTATGCATCCTCTGAACTCAATCTTATCTACATCGAGTGGAGCCCTGACTCCAATACGTATTGGCAGAGGTGCAACTTTTCAACTTGATAATAATAATGATGATAATAATAATATGAAACGTACACCACCATCATGGACTCCACACAATTATTCATTCCTAAATGACAACAATACTGCATTAACCACCCCACCTACCCATCTCTCAAGAGTGAATTCCGAATTAGTCATAAGTTCAGAAAGTTTAAATAAAGTTCCAAGCTATTCGCAAGCCATCAAATCCAATACAGATGAAGATCTAGCTCCGGCGTATGAACCTCCCTTACCTGGCTCATATATTCGTATAGACGATGCTAGAAAACCACCATCGTTGAGTAGAGGTGGTAGTGTGAGCCCCGCCAAAAATATGTCGAGTAATAATTTGACGGGGTTGCTTATGAGTAATAAACTGAGTTTTACCAATTTGAGTGATTTGGGAACAAGTGGTGGGTCTCCACCGATTATGAGGACTTCAAGTGCGTTGAGTTTACATTTTAAGAAGAAGAAATGAGAGTAGCTATAGAGATAATTATATAGGTTTTTATAGAGTTTATGGGTAATATATTAATATTTAATATGGGTAATGAAAGTCCAGAATAATGGTGGTAGTTTGGTAAAGATTGTAGGTTTGAATAGATTTGCATCCATTTCTGTGGTTAACTGTGCCACATCATCTGTACCAATAGAGACCAAAACATAATCAATGGGAGCAGGGTGTCTAGTGATCATCATTTTCGTACAGGAAATGTTTACACTATCCTATAACTATACCAGCATGGATCCTCTTCCACATTAAGCCTAGAAGTGAAAGGAAACCACAAATTCTGTTTGGATTTTGGACCTACAACACACTCCTTCGTTATCGTTTGTGGTAAAGTCATTTACGAAACCTATATTTTCGTATATCTTGAGAGTTTAACACCCTTAATTCCACCAAAACAACCCATCAATAAAAGAAACTTGACTACACTTCGTTGTCCTTCTAGCTTGGTTTCTTATCGACTTGTAATTGCTTGTGGGGTTGCACGGATTACCCAGAGAGCCGCATCTGGTAATCTTCTAAATAGAAAATATAAATTAGCTGGAGAAACACCACAAGAAAAGGATTTAAAACGTTTCCTCAATCATAGGTAATTGATTTTCCCTTTCTTAGGAAGTCATTCTTTTGAGGTTCAATAGATTTATATATTAGTTAAACTTCGTCTCTCTTGTAGCACCCAACGAATAAAATTAATAATTGCGCTGTTCACAAGAAAATCAAATGTTAACACCCAACCATCCATCCATCCATCTATCCACTAACTAACTAAGTAAAGGTTACTTTCAATCACACACCCCCATCAACTCAATCCAATTCAAATACACCCACACATACAGAAATGTTCAGAAACAGAACAAACCTATTCCTATCTTACCGTCGTACAATCGCCCGTGACACCCTTCCACCATACACAACAACCACCCGATTCTCCGATATACCGCCCACCTCAACCACCACACCTGCTCCCGAATCCCAATCATTCCTAAGACATCACAATGAAGATGAAGAACAGGGTATAGAAATGAAACCCATGATTCCTAGCCTATTCGACATCGCTAAAGAATTAGACGAGATCTTGGCATTGATAGCTAAAGATGTCAATCTCTTGAATGGAATGTATAAGAAATTAATCATCATTGTGAAATCGGAACGTAAAGGACATGAACGCAGGATTGATGATTTGAATTATGAGGTCCTAAAGAGTTTTGAGAAGGGATATGTCCAGATCAAGAAATTTGAATATTTATCCAAGAATCATGAACGGTTGAAGTTGGGATATACGGCGCAAGATTTGGAGATTTTGAAGAATTATAAAATGTTTTATGCTGGGAAGATATCTGAACAACTGATTATCTTTCGCAATTTACAGAATAATTATATGAAATTCCTACAGGCTGATGAAGATGAGCAGTTTGATCTTTTGGCTAGTGATATTCGTGACACATCCTTTTCGAAACCATCAACGCCATTTGACCCCAACGAAGACACTATCGAAGACTACTCAAAACAAGTCCTACTCCAACAACAACTCCATCAGGGAGATTCACAACTCCTAGTCCAACGAGAACGAGAAATCTCCCAACTCGCAATGGGAATCCTAGAAATCTCAACCATATTCAAAGAAATGGAATCACTTGTGATTCATCAGGGGACAATACTCGATAGGATAGATTATAATCTACAAAATACAGTACAGGATCTAAAAGAATCAGATCGCGAATTCATAAAGGCAAAAGGATATCAAAAGAGAACTACGAAATGTAAGATTATTTTCTTTTTGGGATTATGTATATTTGCTATAGTTATGCTTATAATCGTTCGTCCTGGCGGTGGTGGTGGTGGAACAACTACAATCATCCAAAAACCACCTCAAGAAACTGCCCCTGTGGATAATGCTTCCCCAGATAGGCCGACATTGGATACAAAACCAGGTAACGAAGTAAATGAACCCCAATAATCTCTCATCGAACACAACCCTATTAATGTAATATGTTATAAATTAATACAAAACAAACACTACTCTACAAACACTACTCTCATCATCGCATTCCATACACCGGTCCACCACCAGCTCCTCCTCCTCCAGTCACAGGACCCCGGCCATTATTATTATATCTAGCTGCAACGGGCACGAACCCAGGCGCAATCTTTCGTTTATTCCCACCAACACCTGGCATACCTCCTCTACCCCCAATTGAAAAATCAGGATTGTTGTTCAAAGCGGCTTCGGAAACGCTTGGACCGCGAGACGCGGCCGATGGACCAGGTGGTGGAGGATGTCCATAATTGTTCCCTCCTTGTGGTGGTTGTGCTTGGGCATATCCCGGTCCAGGAGCATATTGTGGGTGTGTGGATTGCGGGTGTCCATATGCATGTTGTGGAGGAGGAGGGGGAGGGTGTTGATAATATCCGCCGTCATATTGTGGATTTGGACCTCGTTGGGAAACACTCGTGAAATCGGAATCGTTATCTGAGATTTCGTCATGCATGTTGTTGATGTTGTCTTGACTGGTTAGGTTATGATTATGATTATGGTGGTATTGATTATTACGTGATAATTCTTCTTCATCGTCATCATAGTCGTCGTCGAGGAATTTCGAGTCTGGTTGTGGACTGAATTCAAACATGTCGTCTGGGTTGGTGTATGGTCCAGCCGTACCCAGTTGATTCACTGGTTGTGTGCGGTTGGTATTATTGTTGTCGATTGGATATGGAGCTGTTTCGGATTCAGTGTATTGGTATTGTGGTTGTGCAAGACCAGATTGGCTGTTTCCTGGAGCGTAATTTTGACCTGGATGAATATTTGAGTAATTTTGTGGTTGTTGGTGGTGTTGGTTATTTAATGGATTACTTGAGTAATTTGAACCTGGCGGATTAATCTTCCCTCCATATTGAAAAGGTTTTGATGTGTTACTATAACTTGATGTGAATGATTGAGTACGATCACCTCCTCCTGAAGCAGCAGCAATAGCGGCTTTAGATACAATAGCAGAACCGGTAATTGAAGCTGGTGGAGCAACATCCCTATTAGAATTCAAACTATTAGTATTGTTGTCGTTGTTATATTTGGCAGTAGCATTATTCACACCAAATGATTGATATGGTCTAGTATTCAACAAGGAAGCAGAACTGACTGGATTTGCATAAGAAGATTCATTACTTGAACTAGTATTTCTAACGGCTGTAGTATATCCTCTGTAATCATAATCTTTTTCCAAAGAACTTGATACATCAGGTGGAGCAGGGATATTTGAACTTGGGAATCTTTTTTCAAAATTATCCATAAATGGAGTTGAATTAGCTAATTGAGTAAGACTTTGTAAATCATCGTCATCATCATCATCATAATCATTAGATACGATTCTTAAAGTTAATAATAAGAACATTAATGAAATGATATTTGCAGCAGCAGAACCAATTAATAACCAACCAGTCCAACTCATATTTGGATAGAATGCAAGGACAGTGATAACAGCGGAAACAATTGAAAGTAATAACGATAAAATGTTAATAATGATTGCCACAAGACATAAAGATCTTGAACCAAAATGAGTAGCAATAATTAATACAAATAAAATGAAATTGAATCCCAAAGCAATTGGAGTAATGATGAATATTTTAGCCATCATATCTCTTTTGTCAGAATCAAATAACCAATTTGTTGTTGAATCATCAACAGCACTTAATATTACAGGATAACCAGCATTCAGACAATTTGAATTACTGGTTTGACAATAACCAAATAAACCATAAGTATGACTAGCAGTTTTACCTAAATTGAATGTACCTACAATTGGAGTACTAATAGTAGCCAATAATAAAAATACAAAACTTGCCAATATCACAATAAATGATATTGAATTAAAACTAATCTTAAATGACATGCTCTTTCTCCTTCTCTTTCTATTATTCTATTCTATGAAGATAACGAATGACAGTTATTATAGCAATACTTTATAGCCAACACTTTATTATTAGTGGTAGTAGTCTATAATATAATATAATATAATAAATAAGAATATGCATATATATATATATATGGTGGTACCATGAATGGGGCCACCTATGCGCAGGACCCATTCCAATTACCACCATTCAGGTTTATCAGAACCATTTGGTCTACTAACACATCTATAACCCAATTCAAGATTATCAAACTCACAAACTGGTCTTAAAACTCTAATAGTTCCCTTAAACCCTTCTGATTCCATTGAAGTGAAATAATGTTCATTCTTTAATATATCAGGTTGTTGAACTAACAATGCCTTCAAAGCAGTATTACTAATTCTATCAACTGAATCATAATAATGTAACTTCAAGAAATTGGCAAAAATAGGATTATTAATCACTTGTGATTCCCAAATCTCTTTAGGATATTGACCTTGTTTCATCAACAACAAATCATATTGAACTAATGAAGATTTTGCCCAATAACTACCACCATATTTATTACGTTTATAAATCGCCAATAAAATCGCAATGGCTACCATACATCCAGTACCATAATCACTCATTGGGAATGGAGGAACCATTGGTTCTTCCTTACCCAAAGATAACCCTTGTAACCATGCAACACCAGATACACAATCAGCAATTTGTTGCCAACCTGCTCGATGCGACCATTCTCCAGTGAATCCAAAACAATTCTCTGATCCATAAATGTAACCCTTCCCTCTAGCAATACCTAATTCAGCTAATTGTTTAGGTCCATATCCTAATTTTTCAATTGCACCGGCTCTATAACCATCTATAACAATATCAGCATCGTTTAATAATGCTTCGAATTTAATTCTATCTTCAGAATTCTTGAGGTTTAAATTGGTGGTATGTTTACCCATATTACCATCAACTTGGAAGAATGGAACATCGGGTAATGTATCGTCACTGGTGACTTTGATGACGGTTGCACCATATTCAGCTAAGATTTTCCCGATTGTTGGACCGGCAATAATACGACATAATTCCAATACTTTAATCCCTTCCAATAATTTCTTATTTGAACTTGGAACAAACGGAACTGGTGGAGTTGTGGTTTCCAAAGTATCAACCTCAAATTCTGGAGTGTTACTAATGGTCTTACCATGAGGAGTGGATAAGAAATCTTGAGGTTTAAAAGCTTCTATACCTGCCTGTTGATGTTTGACATTCAAAGCTTCCAATTCATCACAAGGATAATTATCCAAAACATCTTGATATTTCTTGACAATTTCATCATAATCGGTAAAACCAGGAATGAAAGCAGGTAAGCCAATCATATTTAACGTGGTTGAAGCTTCTAAAGATCCATGAATATGATAATAACGATCCCCCTCTTTGGTTCTATATAAATTGGCTGACATTCTTCTATATGGATCACTTTGAGCTTGATTTAAATCGGTTTGTTTTAAATATTTTAATACTTCTACTTTATCACCCTTGAAGAATCCATTTACACTAGCACAATAGGTTGAGAATAAGAATAACAAAGCATGTTGTAAATCAATCTTACACCCATCGTCTTCTTGTTTTCCATATCTTTCTTCTTCAATAGCTAAAGCAACAACAGCTTCCAACCCTTTCAAAGCAGAAATCATTTCTGTTTGCTTTAAGGGACAAGGAACACTTAATTCCTTACGTTCATTGTGAAATTTGATTTGTTTGGCCTTTTGTTTTAAGGAGGTTGGGAGTAAGTTGGTTTCTAATAAACTGGTGAAGATCCTTTCTGTTTCTTCTAATGCTGAATAATCAACGGTCATATTGGTATTATTTGGATAAAGTAAGAAAGAAGAAAGACCTTTGAGAAGAAGAAAAGAAAGAAAGAAAGAGAGTGGAAGTGGTTATGAATAAATATGAAACTTCCTTCTTTATATTTATTTATTACTAACTAATAACAGGAGTTGGATAAGTCCGGTTATATTCGTCCATCATCTTCTCTACTCATTTCGGTGTTATTGCTGCTAAGTGGAGACTTCCTCTTGTGTAATTGCGCGGATATTCAAACTTTTCTTTTTTTTTTCTATTTATTTTTCCCATTTAGAAAAATAAATAAAACACCCGGATCGGCAAGGATATTTCCGTTACATACATTAAATAAAATCCGGATATACCCAATTAGGAAACTCCCACCCCTGATTCGCACATATTTCTGGGATGGTTGTCATGGTGATATTAGTTTGTTAAATAATAATTTTCTCTTATAATATTAAAAAAAATCTATACAACTATATTACGTAATCAGAGAGAGATGAGGGAATCAAACTTACTCAGCTAAAGCTTTAGCAGCAACACTAGGGTCCAAATACACCTGATAGAACTTCATCTTATACCCCCCCTGTTCATCATCACATTTAATCACCTTCATAACAGCAGCCCATGGAGTAGTTATATCCTTCTTGTTTATGAGTGTATAATCGACATATCCAGATATCAACACCGTCTCATCATCTTCATCTACACTAGCGACATTCTCAACGACGTGATGTCTGACAATTACGGACGTCCACATTGCCTGTCTCAATCCTGTGATTTCGGAGTGGCCAATGACGGTTTTTGAGGCCATTGTTAAGGGGCATTCGGGGGTGAAGAATTGGAGATAGGGGTCGGTGGTGCTTGGTGGGGAGGGTGGGGCGGTGTCGGATGTTTTGTAGAAGTTGGTGATGAATTGTTGGAATTTGGTGTTGGATGCGAGGGATGGGGAGTAGTTTGTCATTGTGTTGGCTTTAGGGATTGGTAATGTTTTTGATATTGATCTTATCATGTAAAATCAAGAAGAAGAAGAAGAAGAAGAAGATAAAGTTAGGTGGAGGAATTTTCTGGGGAGATTGGGGGATGATGATGAACCTTTTCTGGAAAGTAAGAAAAAATTGAAAAATTCCATTTTTGGTTATTGTTAATTAACAATATAATGTCAAGTAAATCGCCGAAAGGATTCCTAATTTGTAATCTTATTACTAAGCTACTTCTTCTTCCCGAGTATTCTACTATAAGTACGGATATCAATGTTTTTTGACAGGGTTCGCTTATTGTGTGTGCTATAAAGTTAAAAATGTCTATGCGGATATTGCAATCCTTTTTTTCATTCCCAATTATTATTTATTCTGTGGGGGGGTGGGGGGCACTTTCCAAAAATGGAATATCCGTTTTTCTTGTTAAAAATTCCGTTTCTTCATCGGAACAAATAATGGCATTCCCCGGATAATGTAGGAACAACTTACTTAATATCTAATAAACTCTCAAACCATCACAATTTTTCAAACCCATAGTAGTTAACCCTAACTTCTTCAACAACACCTCTTCTCCAAGGCTAATAACCAACGAAGCAAACCCACCATGAACGCAGCTTATACAACCGCCAAACAATTCTACACCTTACTCAAACCACCAACCCCCTCCACCACCCTCTTGGTATTCTTACACGGTCTAGGTTCCTCCCAAAACTTCTACTACTCCATCGCAACTACCCTCTCATCAAAACACAACGTCTTATTATTAGACCATGAAGGAGCTGCCCAATCGAAATTGAATAGACCAAAACTTACACTTGACGACCTTGCCCAGAATGTCATTTCCACAATCCATGAATTATCCTTACAAGATTGTGAGATTGTTTTGGTGGGGCATTCTATGTCGGGTATGTTGGTTAACTATATGAATATCTTCCACAGCCAATCACTCAACATCATTAAGAATGTCTTGATTGGTCCAGTTCACCCAACTCCAAAACTCACCAAGATCTTCATGGACCGTATTGATGCCTTAACCGCCTCTCCATCATTAATCGCCTTCTCAAACACCATCCCAAATTCAGCAACGGGTGACAAATGCACCGAGTTCAAGAAATCATTCATCCGGCAATTAATCCAAAGTCAATCAGTTGAGGGATATATCGCAAACTGTTATGCTATTGCAAGTGGTGCCAATTACGATTTAGACTATTCTAAGAATACGAAACCTACTTTGATCATCTATGGAAGACAAGATCTTACTAGTCCTTGGGTAGGTTGTGTTGAGGAAATCGCAAAGACAACCCCCAATAAAACACTTGTGGAGCTTGATGTTGGGCATTGGATCGCTATTGAGGATGATGAAACTGTTTTGAAAGCTATTCAAGATTTCATTTAACCCACACATACTTCCCATCTCATAATCATTATAGTTATACATTAGATAGAAGTAATACAAATAGAAATAGAAAACTAAACACCCTCTCAATTCAAATGGGCACTTCCTTCAAAAAGTAAATCATTAAGACCAATATTATACATAAACGCATCCAACGTCTGCTCATTATTTCCTCCATTCCTCTGTCCACCCCCTCCCCCATTCCCACCTCCATTCCCCCCACTGCCCCCAACAACACCATTACCACCACCTTCTTGACCAGATATCAAAGAATTCGCAGCAGAAGGCACGAAAAACTGTTGAAAATTCATCAAATTCTCCAATTCACTAGTCGTAGCGATCTCAAACGTCGTCGGGAAACTAGAGGGTGATTGTAATTGTGATTGCACAATCCCTCTCCCCGGTGGTGGTGGGGCACGGATAGGTAGTTGTGGTTGCGAAGTTACTGATTCTGGACTTTCGAGTCCTGGGGGCTGTTCCAATCCGAAATTCGATTGTCTTTGTGTTTGTTGTGCCTGTGCTTGTTGTTGTTGGTTGAATGGGGATGATAATACTGCTGGAGATTGTTGGAATGGTGTAGGGATGGGGAGTTGGGTGTGTTCACCGATTGGATTTGCTTGACGCATGGCATATACCGAATACTGCGGATGTTGTTGTTGCTGCTGTTGCTGTGATTGATACAATAATGAATGATGACCCTTGGGTTCTTTTCTAGGATGTCTAAAAGCAACCTCGAGCGCTTTATACATCTTCGTAATAATCGTATGAAACCTAGCGGCGGTATTGTTCAGTTTACTATAGAACAAAAGGATCGATTTCGCCACCATTAATTTCTCGGCCAACATTTCAATCGTATATTCATCGGGTTCATATTCGTTGGTTTGTCGATATAGGATAGTCAAACCCAATATCAACCCTGCTTTGAATGAACAATTTATAAGAACGTACAGTTCGACTCGTTGGGGGTTGTGTTCTTTGTAGAAATGGATTAGTTGGATCATTAGGACTGATGATTTTATACTTGCTGAACAAAAATTGGACATGATTGCTTCTTGTTTACTTGATTTATGGGTGTGGTGGAGTGGTTCTGGTTCATGTTTCCTCTTGAATAATTGATACATGAAAAATGGTTTTCCCAACAACATAATCCCATATAATTGTGACATATGCATTAATAATAAAGAATAATTATCCCGTTTGATATGTCTTATAGCTTCATCAGTAGGCGACGGAGCAGAATGATAGTCCATTAATATCTTATCGATTTGTATATCAGAAGGTAAATTAATCGACCACAATTTTAAATCAATAGCTATCCTCTCAGCACGACGTAAATCAACAATACCATCAATATAAAAATGTTGAATAATCTTACCTAAAAGACTTGCCAAATGAGCATTTTGATTCAAACATGTATCTACCATATCCATACTCCCATCTGAATTTCTCAATACCACATCATTCGCAAATTCAAAATCATCCCAATCGTAATCACTTATAAGTAATGGTCTTCCTAACAAGATCGACGAGATTCGATCACAGATATATAAACTCTTCCATAGTTTTCTTCGATGAGATATGTAGCTTTGATCCCGAAATGATTCATTTATGACTTTTCGATGTAATCCCAACGCTTGTGCATTCCGAATGGCGGTACTTAACATCAACCATGACGAACTCCTCTTGGATGTGGATTGATAATAAAAATATACTAAGAAATAGGCCTGTGATAACCATAATTTCCCATCATCAATTATATTTCTCATTAGATTAAACCCACTCTCAAAAAAATCCATCGAAGACGTTGGCTCCAATTCTTCAACGATATAATTCTTGGATTTTTCAGCAAATAATAACCCAACAGCTAGAGTCAAATGCAACAATGCCAACTTCTCAGGATTGGCTCGGATGGGATTATCATAAATATAATCAACAACATGAGACTTAAAATGTTTCATATCAAACACATACCAAGTCTGATTTATGTTATATTCAAAGAATTTCACCATAATATTACAATGTTCCCTTTTGGGTAATTGCATAGGGGCTCGTTGTTGTATGACCGCAGACCCATCAATTATATTCACCCCTTGTGGATCACCCGTGAATTCAGAAGGACCAATTGTGGAAATAAATATCTTTCTACAATCAAATAAGAGTGAAAGTGGACTACTTTCACCAATATATCGTAAATTACCAGCTGAATCATAGAGGAGTCTGGTGCTTTTTCCTTGTTCGTTGGATAATCCTTTCTTTTTTGATTTTGATGAATCGGAACTTTTGATACTACTGGTTGGAGACCCCACTGATTGTCGTTGTTGTCGTTTTTCAAGATCACTCAATTCGGATCTTCTTCTTTTCTTAGAAGGGTGTTGTACCTGTTGCTGGTGGTGCCCCTCTATTTGATGATAATTCCCACCTCCACCACCATTCAAACTACCATTCCCATTAGTCTCTCCATCCAAACCCCTTCTCAACTCCCGTTGTTCCTCCCCGGTCTTCTCCTCCCCCTCTCGTTGCTGCTGTTCCTCTTCTTCTTCCTCGGCATTATCATCAGAATTAGCCAACGAAGACGACGACGACGAAGATTCACTCTCATCACCCTTATTCTGCCCCTCCTGTAACGGGAAGGACAACAATGGTTGTAGACTCTTTGGAATATATGCCGATCCACCAGGAGTCAATGCCCCATCATTCGAGCCAGGTGACGTTGATGATGCTGCGCCATTCTCGTTCGAACTCGTTGTGCTGACTGTCTGATCTAGCTGCTGATGGGAGTTTATTGAAGATATGGACGAGTAGGCTTGTTGGAGTGGTGTGGAGCCATTTCGTATGGTTTGGGAAATGGGAGCTAGATGATGACTTGGCTGTTGTTGGTCTGGTTTATTAATCGGTATGATATTTGGTTGTTGGTGGTGTTGGTCTTGATAATGGGGTGAATACGGTTGACTTATAAATGAACGTTGACTTATTGACCCACGATGTTGTTGTTGTTGTGGTGGTGGTGGTGGAAGTTGGTGGTGGTGTCTTGGCTGTTGGTGTTGGTACGATGAAGTTGTTGGGTCGAATCGCTGTTGTTGTTGTGGAATCGTGCCTGGCGATGATGATGAATCAATCACTGGCAACAATTCATGTCTCGACATCTGACTCGTGTCAGTTATGGTTGAGTTTGATGACATATTGGAAACAACCGACGCAAGTCTAGCATGCTGTGGTGGTGGTTGACCAACTGGTGGTGGTGGTTGTGGTTGTACTACTTGCTTGCTAACACTTGACTTCTTACTTCTTCCATCAATGCTACTGAAGACACAAGGAATCTTCTTCTTGGTACATAACTTACACGGTGCTATTCCACTACATTTGTACTTCCTCTTCTTGCAGTAGTCACATGCCTTGGTCACCTTCTTTCTTTGTTCACCAGCAATGAACTGAGTGGTGGTGTTGATGTTCATTGTTGGTTCTTCTTCTACCTCTGGCTCCTCCTTCTTCATCATCTTCACCTTGCTGTTTGGACTTTCCATTATTTCAATAACTGTCTGTCTGTCCGATTTGTAAAATGATAATACACACTCTCTCTCTGTGGTATATATCCGTAAATTGTCTGCGGGCAAAAAACAAAGAAATCCTAATTAATTTAATGTGAGTGAAAAAAACAAAAAAACGTTGAAAATCAAATTATCATTACCCAAATCAGGATCAGTCACAGATTTCCTTTCTCTCTCACTATGGCTTATACTTTTTATTCACAAACCAAAAAAAGTCTGCCTGTCAAACAATTTGTTTGTCTGTCTGTCTAAACGTAATTACGATGAATTTTTTACTTATTTTTGAATGACGGGGGGTGCGAGGATTGTGGTGTCGGTGGATTGCTGGTTTTTTATGTCTGGGCATAGTCTGCTGCTGGTGGCCCTTTGTTTGTTTCCTGTTTCCTTTGGGGAAACAAAAAAAAAAAACCTTCAACTGGTAAAAAATAATATTATGAATCTCCCCAAATAATATTTTTTAATTTTGACCTCTTTGTTCAAGATTTTTCCCTATTATGAGCCCATGAAACAACTTCAAAAAACAACTGGCCAACGCCAACAGATTCAAACATAGAAGAAAAATGGTCAAAGTACCAAAGGAGACTTTAGTCAAAGTGATGATATATAGACATATGTCCTATTTTGTTAACACTTGGTAAAGGATGTCTGCTCTAGTTATCACAAGAATAAACAATTCACAAGAAGCATACATTACTCCAAGATATTCATGTTTGAATGCCACCAAGATTTTAATATCACCGTCCCTTTTGAACTCCAAAATTACTTAGACCTCTAAGAAAACATCTTGGTAAGCTTGGTGGTGTGAGAAATTGAATGGTGTCAGGATAGTATGCTTAAGATGTTCCCTTCCTCCTAGAGTTTCGTACAACTTTCGTAAAGCATATATTGTTAATTGCGCTTTTTTGTATTTTTACAATACGGATATATCTGTTTATGCAACAACTTTCTGCCCCCCCCCCAACGGGCGACATTCACAATTCATCAAAAATCCGCCATACCATATTTATCAATCGAATATACTACGCTAATAATCGCTTTGGTCTTGAAACAAAGAGAACGTAAAAAAAATATTTTATACTTTTCAGTAATAATGCGGGGGATGCATCTCCCCCCAAGAAAATAAAATATTTTTTTTCTTGTGCCAAAATAAAACCTTAATTATCAAACGAAACACAAAACATGGAAATACCTCGGGAGGGCACACACACACCCATGTGTGGACACAAATGCAACAATCAAAGAAGAATATTGGTTGGGTCAAACAAGATATCCGGAAATACCGTTCGTTAACTGAGTTGTGAAAAACAAGGTGGCAAGGTCAGAGATCTGGGGGTGGTAGTTTTATTATCAACTTCCATCACCAGACTTATGGCACTAAAAATCGTAAACATAATGCTTGGTGGGTGCAAAATGTTGATCTGACCAATAAAAGTGAATGCAAATAAGCATCCTTTAATCTCATTTCTTTGGAAGGAGCTTAGTGATTATTGTCATCTGGTGTAATATATCGGAATGAAGCCATCGCTTTTCATTTCACTATGGAGAGATTTAGTTGTATTTCCGATTACCTGCACTACAGTGGTTCTACATGATAGTATATTCGTAAACAATTCCAATTGTAGATTTTCTCATAAATAATAGACTATATAAATACTACTAATAATAATAATATTAAAATTCTAAACAAACAGCTTTAGAAAGGAGTGTGATAAGGGGAAGAAGAGTCCTGCTCAAAAAATCCGAAAAATCCTATTAATATAAAACTTTCTCAATTTTGATTTAAACCTTCATCTTAGCAATCTTTTCAGCAACAGCCTTATGATGAGCTTCTAATTCATCTTCAATATTCTTGTGCTTTTCAGTAGCCTTAGCTCTAACTCTTTGAACATCTTCTTCTAAAGTCAAAACAATGTCATAATCTAATCTGTTTAAGACACCCTTATCACCCAATTCTGGGTCATTTTCACTAACCTTCTTGAAATCAACAATGATATCATCCTTAACGGCAAACACGGAATCGTCTTTGGTGTATTTACATTCACGATCATAGATTTGAGTGACCAAGGTGTGGAATTCAGGTGCAGAAACTCTCCAATGAATATGACCTGGTCTCATTGGGTGTCTGTCCATCATTTGTAATAAATCACCAGCTGGACCATCATAAGGAATTGGATAAGCGGTTGGTCTTAAAGCAATGAAAGCATATTTACCTTCTTCATTAGTGTAAACGGTACCTCTTAAGTTATATTCAGGTTGATCTGGATCTTGTTGTTCATAGAAACCATTTGGAGCACAATGCCAGACTTCAACCATGGCATTTACAATTGGCTTACCATTGGTGTCAGTAACAGTACCGGAAACCCAAGTCTTTTCACCACCAACTTCCTTTTGGATAATAGAACCACCATATGGGTAAACAGGGGAGTTTTCACGGTAGAATGGACCAATAATAGCAGAAGAAGTATGACCAACGGAATCAGACATGTGAGTTAATGAATCAACTAATGCTTCTAAACCAATAACATCAGAGACTAAAATACCTTCATTTCTCTTTTCATCGGACATTTGACCAATTCTGTTGATGAAGTTAACACCATACATCCATTCTTCGACGGTGATGTGGTTTTCTCTGGTGAAATCGTGGATATGTTGGATTAAAGAGGTGAGAATTCTTCTGGCCTTTGGAGTAGCCTTTGGACCAAAGGATTCCTTAACGTAATCGGTGAATTGTTGAGACATTGTATGTAAATGAAGCTGTGTTTGTTTGAATTTAATAGGATTAGTATATCTAAAACTTGATAAGTTTAATGATGATAAGAAAGAAAGGAAAGAGAGAATTGAAAAAAAAAAATTTTTGAAGAGAGATATCGATGACTTTATATATTAATCAAAAAAGATCTAAGATCTTTTTGTCCGTAAATAAATTGATGATGGGGGGTTGCTTTTTTTTTTTGGTTTGTTTGGAGATCGGACTAGAGAAAGAAAAGTCGGAACCCCACTAACCTCTCTTAACCGATTGAAAAATATTCCAAATTGGGTTGTTCCGCATTTTTTTTTTTCATTCCAACCTTGATCTTTTCTTTTCAGAAATGTTTAGTGTTTTGCTAAAACGCGTATTTCCGTCTCATTAATTATTTAATTTTATTTTTTATCCCAGCAATTTTTTGCATTTCCGTCAAAAGATGTGTCAAAACTAGAGGGACCTACCCGCTTATACACTCGAAAACTTTAAACCATTCAATTAGATTCATTGTTTTTGTAATATGCTACTACTACTTTTTACGGATATTGATTGGGAGTTTTTTTTACTCCACAAAAATTCAATCAAAATTAATAATGTGAGCTTCTCGGACTTACTAATCAAACAGGACAAAGTGGGGGAGGGGCATTTTTTTTCACTCTGACTTTATCCTATAAGCAACAAACAATCGAATGATGAAAGGAATTTTGTAACCGATCTTTTCTTTATTGATTACCCTCCCTATCTATATTTTTATCTACATCGGCTACGAATGTTACTATTTGGGTGATATGGGCTTTGATGTTTTCTTTTTGTATAAGGGAAATCTATACACTTCATATTTCTTTTTCTAGTGTAGGAGACTGCCTCATTCAAGTCCGCCCCATAAATTTTTGTACCTGTCATGTCAATATTTTAAAACACGTTTCGCTAATTAACTTTTTGCTCCAACTCTACCGACCCTAAACCTAAAAGAAAATATATCAGATGCAGTATTTCAGGCCTACTCTCACACACGTCCTAGAGAAGTGTATCGTAATTCTCATCAGCCGATCTAAGGTTTTCCGCAAAAAGTGGAATGCATGCATACGCCTTCAAAAAGTACATTGTTATCACCTTCATAGGAGGAAGCAAGAGTATGTTGTATCCCCTCGTTAACTCAAACTAAGTTTCCTAACTGAAAATTCTCGGCTTGGGATATGGGGTGGGGTATGTATTGTTATCAACTGATCGGTGATTATCTTTCTTTGTGAATACAGATTTAAAAAAAATAAATCATACGATGGAAGGAAGAAGGATATTCACACACAAGCTTACAATTTAGAAGAGATAAGTATATGAGAATCATTCGATGGAGATGGAAGTAAGTAACTAAGTAACAATGGAAAATTTGTGTGCCAAAGTAAAAAGTTGCGGAAAACAATCTGTGAAAAAAAAAAACTGCGGAAAAATAGAAATCCGGGGTACATAACAGAAATGCGATATCCAGCGATATCAACAGCAACATTATTTGCTCTAATTCCCCAATTGGATCCTTTCCTTTAAAGAATATACTATCCAACGAATACCCATACTTGCCGATGTGTTCTTGAATTGTTGTGAATTTTTCTTATTATTATTTTGAGCATCCAAATCTGTGCCTTTTTGGATTGCATTACGCGTCAATTTTCCAACAAAACTGCCACATTGATGTAACCCCCCAAAATAATCGCTATCCAGGTTTGATTTTAGTACCTATCTATAGGTTATTTGAAGTCCTGTTTCCTGCAAATCTATATTCAAAGTCCTTTTTATCCTCCCTGTCAATTTTTGATGTTATTTAAGTCTCGACCGGTTGAGCATACTTCGGAAACGCTCCATAATTGATTCCAGTGACCAAACGAGGTTTTTCAAATTGAGGTGCTATCCAATTTACTATTCCAGATTTGATTCCATTTAGAATGATATTATTGGTTGAGGGCTGTTGAATCGTATGTATTGATCAATACGTGGTTTATCCTTTTGACACGAGCATGACA
Source organism: Hemisphaericaspora xylofermentans (assembly GCA_002105455.1). Taxonomy (NCBI): domain Eukaryota; kingdom Fungi; phylum Ascomycota; class Pichiomycetes; order Serinales; family Debaryomycetaceae; genus Hemisphaericaspora; species Hemisphaericaspora xylofermentans. The sequence goes on along the minus strand of NDXA01000011.1, from coordinate 166,612 downwards.
AGAATGCTCACTGATACACTATTGTCCTGGAAAATTGTCTCTTGTTAAACTACGTAATGGGTCTTATTGGAAATTTCGTATATGTTGGCCATTTTCATCTTTTGGATATGTTGAGCTATTTTTGCGTACTATCATTTATGTATCCCGAACAAACGTGTCGAAGTCCCCTCCTTAGTGAAAAATGATTAGAGGCCAATCAAAGTCAATTAATAATCAACAAAAAGCTAATGCCGGATTTCAAATCAATTCCATGGACCACCATACACCCTCCAAACTATATTCAATTTGGTATTCTTAACAATTATCGCGTCGCTATCAAGGTAACACAATTCCTGTCATTCGTCTGCAATCTAGCAGATTTCTTCATTTATATAGTTGTGTGGCTGTCAAGCATCCATATAAAAAGATATTATTACAATATACTTAAGTTGCAAGCAATGGTGCGTATTTACGTCCATGTGCGGGCGTAAGTCCAAATCAGGAAATTACGGCGATAGTCGAGAAATATAATTATTAATGCATATCGAGGAACACACAAAACCCAAATATTACCAATAAAACCCCAAACGTTCAAATTAGGGCTTACTAATTACATCCCAGCATATAAGTAAGCAATCACTATATAGTAGTAGTAATGTATAGAAAAACTATATAAGAACAACAAGTTTATACACCTCCCCAACCTAACAAAACTGTTTTTGTTCTTTACATTTCTTTGTCGAACTCTAAAACAATCTCATTCAAGATTCGTGCTTCTCAAACTTTTAGACTCATGTCCAAGGCAATTAAATTATATACATTCCCGACTCCAAATGGTTACAAAGCTTCTACTTTTTTGGAAGCATTAGGAATCAAATATGAGGTCAATGTCATTGATATTCGCACCGGTGTTCAAAAAGAAGAACCATTCACCACCCTAAACCCAAACGGACGTATTCCAACCATTGTTGACCCAAATACAAACATTACTGTTTCTCAAACAGGGGCAATTTTACAATATCTTGCTGAAACTTATGATAAAGAACGAAAATTCTCTTATGCTCCAGGCACGACAGAATATTGGAAACAATTGGAATATTTGACTTATCAAGTTGCTGAAAATGGACCAATGCAAGGTCAGGGGAATTTTTTTGTTGTTTATGCTCCTGAAAAGATTGACTATGCAATTGATAGATATAAGAATGAAACTAAGAGAATATATGGTGTTTATGAAGAGATTTTAAAGAGAAATAATGAAGGTTTATTTCTTGTTGGGAATCATTATTCAATTGCTGATTTTGCCTTGGTTGGTTGGGCTTCTTGTTTATATGTTTTGGAACTTGATATTCATGATTGGCCATTATTGGGGAAATGGTATGATAACTTCAGTCAAGAACCATATATTCAAAAGGGATTGAAAATTCCTAAACTTTAAGGGGCTTTTTAACGTTTTGATTTGACATCAAAATGGTTAATTAGCATTTGTGCTTCTTCTATTAATGTTTATGAGAGTTATATATAGGTTGCAGGAAATAAATATCTAACTATGTTTGCGGCAAATGCATACATCAGTAGAAGCGTTTCTCTGGCCTACTCTGACACGTCTTAGAGTAGTGGATCGTAATTCTCTTCAGCCGATCTAACGTTACCCATACATGTATTTGCACACCTTCAAAAAAGTACATTGTGATCACGTTCATGAGAGGATGAGAGTATACATGGTGCATGTTACCTCAAATTATGTTTCAACTGAAAATTCTAGGCTTGGATACGAGAGGCGTAGATATTGTTGTACTCAGATCGGGTGATAACCTTCTTGTGAATGTACATTAAGAAATAAATCATACGATGGAACTAGGATATTCAAACACCTTAAAATTCAATAAATAGAAGAGTATTTGACCTACATGAGAATCATTGTATGAAGAAGAAACAGCAAAGGAAATTTTGCAACCGTAAAAATGTTGCGGAAAACAATAATGTGAAAAAAGTGCCGAAAATTAGAAATCCGGGGTACATGCACTAGACTTCCACATACATCTAGGCGATATCAACAGCAACATTATTTGCACTAATTTCTCAATCGCTCCGTCCCTTTAAAGGATATACTAACCAAGGAATACCCATACTTGCTTATGTTTTCTTGAATTGCTCTGAACTTTATTATTTTTAAAGTGCCACATTGAACTAGGCCCCAATTATCCTTGTCCAGTCTAGCTTTTAGGAGTTATCTCCAGGGAATTTGAAGAATGTTCTGCTAATTTATATTGAAATTCATTTATCCTCCTTTGCAACTTTTGATGAATTTCAGGCTTGCTCACTAGAATATTGAAAGTTAGTTCGAGATGTTCCCATAGGTTATCCGTGTGACTTAAAATGGTTTTGCGAGAGGAATGTTATCCAATTCACTACACCAGATCTGTTTCCCTTGGGGACGATATTATTGGAAGGGTGCTATTTAAGCTTATGTATTGTTTTATACCTTGTCTTTCTGACATGATTCTGAATTGCATACTTACTGATACGTTGTTTTCCTGGAAAATTGCCTCTTGTTTGAGAAACTAAGTTGTCTCATTGGATTTTTCATATTTTGGTTATGCAATTTACATATTGGATTTTTTGAATTGGTATTGCTTACTAATACTGATATAACCCCAGTATATGTGTTAATGTCCCCCAATTTTGTATAATTATTAGATTTGACCCAAGTCCATTTGACAATAATTAACAAACCTTAACTCCGGTGTTTGAATTAACTCCATGACATATCCTTCCCGAAATCGATATTCAATTTGGTATATTTAACAATGATCTCTTGATTATCAAGCAACAATTAATGACTCTCGTCTAAAATCTAGGAGATGTCGATATTTATATTGTGTGTGTGGCTATCAAACGTCTCCACATAATAGAAACATTCGCATACACAGCATGGTGTATTTCTGTGTCGGGATTACGCAATTTACGGCCGTATGACCAAATTAGGAAATTCTGGCGATTGTCCTCGAGAAATTTTATTCCCGGAGGTTTTTTCCCCTTTTTGCTTGGTTGGTTAGTGAACTTGCTTAACTATGGGAGGAAGGGTGAACAACACAGTAACACAAAACTTACCTAAAATTTCAAACTATGGCTTACTAATTACATCATCATCATCATCACTACGCTTAAGCCATTACTAGTAATATATAGAACGCTATATAAGTACAACCCAGTTTATTCCCCACTCGTAAATTAAACTTAGAGCACCACCTTTCTTTTTTATTGTCAATTGAAAAATCTCAGTCAAAATTCGTCCTACTCAAACTTTAAGACTCATGTCCAAGGCAATTCAATTATATACATTCCCTACTCCAAATGGATTCAAAGCTTCCACCTTCTTGGAAGCATTAGGACTCCCTTATGACGTCCACGTCATTGATATTCGTTCAGGTGTCCAAAAAGAAGAACCGTTCGTTACTTTAAACCCCAACGGACGTATTCCAACCATTGTCGATCCAAATACAAACACTACAATTTCTCAAACGGGGGCAATTTTACAATATCTTGCAGATACGTATGATAAAGAAAGAAAATTCTCTTATGCTCGAGACACACCTGAATATTGGAAACAGTTGGAATATTTGATTTTTCAAGTTGCTGAAAATGGTCCAATTCAAGGTCAAGCTAATCATTTTGTTATCTATGCTCCTGAAAAGATTGAATATGGGATTAATAGATATAAGAATGATACAAAGAGGATTTATGGGGTTTATGAAGAGATTTTAAAGAGAAATAAAGAAGGTTTGTTTCTTGTTGGTAATCATTATTCAATTGCCGATTTTGCCTTGGTTGGTTGGGCTTCTCGATTATCTGCTTTGGATATTGATATTCATGATTGGCCATTATTGGGGAAATGGTATGATAATTTTGTTCAAGAACCATATATTCAAAAGGGATTGAAAGTCCCACAACTTTAGAGTTTTTGACTTTTAACAGTGTTAATTTGCTTTTTATGTTTCCTCTATTAATACATATAAAAGTAACTATAAATAATTTGCAGCAAATAAATATCTAATTATATTTATGACAAATATGATTAAAGTTATAACCCGTATAACTTTAATCCCGACACGAAACATTTCGTTCATTCTATACAATTCTTCAAGTTCTGGTTGAAGGTGATTCTCAAAATCACGACAGATATAATGTTCTTTATCTACAAGATAATAATTGGCAAAAGTGTTATTCTGGAGCGTGTTTTGGACCAGTACACTTACATATCGTTCCCATTCTGGTTCTGGTTCATTATTGGTTAACAATTTATTTAGCTGTGATTTGTAAATCAACTGTTTATTTGAACTTGTAGTAGGAGTAGTGGTGGGAGATAATCTCGGTTGATATTTCGGAGGAGAGTGCGAAACACGATCCGATGTGAAAGTGGGGGAAAGTTGGAATAAATTTTCAGTTGACAAATCAATCGATTCACGTGGTGTATTTGTTGATGATGAAGAAGAAGTAGATACTTCAGAAACAGTGACCATCACCACTTTTGGACGTTTGATGTCTTGTGTATATTCCACATTCTCTTCAACGATAATCTTTATTTTCTCGAGAATTTTTGATTCTGATTCCTTCAGATATAGTCGTTGTTGTTGTTGTTGCTGTTGTTGTGGTGGTGGTCGACTCTTTTTGGTCTTTCTTGGTATTTTCACTTTTAATTTACGTTTTAATTCTTTTATCTTTGATAATTTGATCTTCATCTTGGGTAGGATTTGTAAACCATCAATATGATTTGTTAAGAGAGATAAGCCAAGCTTATCTTGGTAGTAAAATTTCATGTTGATTGATCCACATAAAATAGTGTGTCAAAAGTTGTTTCCGTTGGTATAAAGCAAACTAACCTCACTCAGATTGAAAAATGGGAAATAGAAGTATATTTGGAGGAGGCCTATAATGTTAAAGATAGGGTTACTTCCAAGTGAAGAAGGAAGAGAGTAGGTAGAGAAGTGTCATCATTTGGAGGCTGTAGCTCGTGTTTAACTGTGAAACTTGAAATTAATTTAAAATGTCGCAAATCGCAACAATTTAACTCAAAAAAATGAATTTTTTTTTGGCATGTCGTTATGAAATTTTGAAATTTTCACATTCTTTGAATTTCTTTGTTGCCCCACTTTCGGATTTACGCAATTTCCCCTATATGGGTTGATTTTCTAGATAAGGGAATTATCATTTTTATTATCAATTGCTATATTCAAAAAAAGTACTAAATTGGGTAGAAGTTTAGTTATTTTGGGGGGGTTGCATTCCCTGGAGTTTCAAAATCTCATCTGCTTTTTCTTTTTGCAAACTATAAAATCAGCCATTTCATTCTAATCTTATAAGTTTCCAAAGATTAAACCAGGAATCACAACCTAAGGAAAACTAGAATTTATGCCTCTCCTGTGACAACAAAGAAAACGATGGGATAGCTACGAATTGAGACAACTTGAGTATATTATGCACTTAGATGTATTTTACTACACAAGGCACGTTTCTCACTTCTCTTCCAATCCAGCGTAATGTTATTTGGGGGATTTATTTGTGTATTACAGAGGGAGTAGCTTGTAAATCATATTCTGTAGTTCGATATAGTTCAACTTTAGTAGAAGAACTACTGAATGAAAGATAGTAGTAAGTTTGTTCTTTGTTGGTGGTTTTCCTTGGTGTGTCAGGTAAAATTTTGTTGTCCTCGTAAATGTTTTTTTGCAGCAATTCATTCATTCATTCTATACACAAATAAAATATAGGGTCCACTTTCAACTTTCCATTTTATTCTCTTCTAATCAAACAAGTAAATTCTTTAATATCTGTTAATCTAGTTAAACTTACAAATCTATTGGGGGGGTTTTAGTACACAACTATGTTAATCGACCTTTACTTATCTTCAGCCATGAAAACTTAGATAATTTCTACAATAATTATGCAAAAACCAACAGATAATAAAAATGCCCTAATTCCCAAACAACCAAATAAGATAATCAAGTTCCAAAATAGCTCATGTTATTCATTACCCTTAATTAAATACACAATATAGGTTCACTAGTTGAAAAACCCTTCGGAACATCTTGAAAAATTCGTTAGTTTGGTCATAACAAAAAGACCTCATAATACTTTTCACAACAAGCAAGGCCTCCTTAGCTTAGTGGTAGAGCGTTGCACTTGTAATGCAAAGGTCGCTAGTTCAATTCTGGCAGGAGGCAATTATTTTTTCAATCATTTTTAATGAAGACTTTCATACAATATGTAGATCATTATAATAAGAACAGTAAATGTTCGAGGAAGCAGAGTTGATAGATTTTTTGCATAAGATTGTTAGTTAGTAGTTAATTAGATTTGTTAAGTAAAAGTAAAACTTAAAATCAAATTGTTCACAGCTAACAACAATTAATTAATTAAGAAATCTCAAAGCAAAACAAATCAGAAAAATTAAAGAATTAATTTAAACGAATCTAGAACCAAACAAACAAACGAACAAACAAACAAATTGTATGATTTGATTGACTACTACCATCTACCAGTATACTACTACTACTGTATATACGTAAGTACATACCTATTAGGAGGGAACTATAAAATGTATTCAAGGAATATAATAAATAAATCAAGGCTTCTAAGGCCATCATCATCTTTATTGGTGATATCATCATCAACAATCAAACCTCAATTGGCAACATCATCATCACTATGGAACACACCATTAACCACCCATGTCCATACACAAACAAGAAATATCAGCTTCATCAAAATAATAGCACGTGCAACTAAAGTACCTGCGTATTTGGGTGGTACGGTGGCTGCTGGTGGAACTTATGTCGCATATAAAGTGGAACAAGCGTCCAATTATACTCAGGATAAATTGTCTGCGATTAAGGATTTCACAGATGGGATCTTTGATAAGACTGGCGATTTTCTCAAGAATTTCGGCACCAGTGATGGAGGAAGTGGAAATAATGGTGGTGGAGGGCAAGGTGGCAATGAAACTACGACTACTTTGGCCACCATGGCTGCAGTGGGTTTATCTTCAGATGACGAATCAACAGAAGCTGAATCCGAAGAAGATCTTGATGATGATGACGTTGAGACGTTAATCGAAGAAGATGACGATGATGAAGAAATAGATTTCGAAAATGATGAAACTCATGATCATATGTTGAATCTTACTCGACAAATGATTGAAATCAGAAATTTATTATCTAGTATCGATCATCAAGGGATTAGATTACCTTCCATTGTTGTAATTGGATCTCAATCAAGTGGTAAATCTTCAGTTTTGGAAAGTATTGTCGGTCAAGAATTCTTACCAAAGGGATCAAACATGGTCACAAGAAGACCAATTGAATTAACATTAGTCAATACCCCAGAAGCAGCTGCCAATACTGCCGAATTCCCAGCGTTAAAGATGTTTAATTTAACTGATTTTGAACAAGTACAAAAAATTCTATTTGATTTAAATATGGCAGTACCTCCATCCGAATGTATTTCCAATGATCCAATTCAAGTCACAATTAGATCCCCAACTGTGCCTGATTTATCCTTGGTTGATTTACCTGGTTATATCCAAGTAGAAGCCGCGGATCAACCTATTGAACTTAAACGAAAAATCAGAGATCTTTGTGATCGATATTTAGAAGCACCTAATGTTATATTAGCAATTTCGGCCGCTGATGTTGATTTAGCCAATTCTGCCGCATTAAGAGCTTCAAGAACTGCTGATCCTAGAGGAGAAAGGACAATTGGGGTAGTTACGAAATTGGATTTGGTTTCTCCTGAAGAAGCTAGAAAAATCTTAACGAATAGGAAATATCCTTTGAAATTAGGATATGTTGGTGTGATTACAAAAGCACCAAATACGATTAAACCAAGTGGTGCGGGTTCATTATTTTCAAGAAAGCAAGTGACTGGATATCAAGCATTTGTTGCCCAACAAAATTTTGAACATGGGTATTTAAAAGAACATAAAGAAGAATTCTTTGGTTGTACTGCCGGTACGAGGAATTTAAAGAAGAAATTAATGAAAGTATTAGAAAAAACAATGGCTGCATCATTAAGACCAACCCATTTGGCTATTCAACAAGAATTAGAAGAAACTTCTTATCAATTCAAAGTTGAATTTAATGATCGTCCTTTGACTCCAGAAATGTATCTTGCTAACAATATTGATATTTTGAAATTGGGTACAAAAGATTTAAGTCATAGATTTGGACGTCCTGAATTGAAAGCATTATTAAAAAATGAATTGGATCAAAAGGTGTTGGATTTATTAGCTGAAAGATATTGGAATAAACCATTTGAACTTACAAATGTTGCTAAAATTGAGCCTGATTTATATGAATTGTCACAAATTACTAATATTGATGATGATATTTATTGGCATAAGAAATTGGATTTAACCACTGGTTCATTGACTAAGATTGGTGTAGGGAGAATGTCAACTAATTTAGTCACCAATGCGTTATTAACTGAGGTGGATAATCTTGTTGACAATACCCAATTAAGAAATCATCCAATGGCGAAAACAGAAGTTCGAGAAGCTGCAAAAACCGTCTTGGGATCGAAATATTATTCAACTGCTGATCAGGTGGAAAATTGTATCAAACCATATAAATATGAAATTGAATTAGAAGATCGTGATTGGCAAATCTCAAAAGAAAATGCCGTGAATTTATTACGTGAAGAAATCAAACAATGTGATGAAGTATATCATGACCTAAAGAGAAATGTAGGTGGGAGAAAATTACAACAAGTGGTTACATATTTAGAGAAATTAAAACAACAACAAACTGATGTTGATTTAACCACGAATGAAACATTAGGATTTTCACCTACATTAATTCAAAAGGGTAAAGATGCCATTTTTTTGAAAGATAGATTATCATTATTAAAAATGAGATATCAATTTGTGAAGAATTCTAAAAAATGTAAACGGAAAGAAAATAAATATCAATGTCCCGAAATCTTTTTGGATGCAGTCACGTCAAAGATTACGGGTACTTCAGTGTTGTTTTTAAATGTTGAATTATTAAGTGATTTTTATTATAATTTCCCTCGTGAATTAGATCAAAGGTTTTTTAACAATTTGACCAAAGATGAAATTGAAAAGTTTGCCAAAGAAGATCCAAAGATTAAGAAACATATTGAATTACAAGAGAGGAAAGATTTATTGGAGAATGCGTTGGATAAAATTGAGAGTGTTTTAGCCATCCAAAGAACAACAACAACATCGCAACAAAAGCATGAAGATAAGAAATCGATGTTTAGTTGGAAGAAGTGAAAAAGTTTAAGACGGTTTGTTGTTTCTATAATGTACATATTTAATTTAAAACCTTTAGTGCGTATACAACTTATATATATAATCAGTTTTATCTAAGAACTTTAACTATACGATCAAACAAAGTTTCAATTTGAACACCTTCAATATTTTGGAAGATTGGTTGTAAAGTATGAAGATCAATTGCTCTATTATTAAATTCCATGGATTCATCAACATCCCCACCAGCAGTAGCTCCATTTTGTTGTTGAGCAGTCGTAGTGGTATTAACTGTTACATTTCTACTATTGAGAACTTCAACGGTAGCACGAGCATTTGTGAGCATAGCATTAATCTCTTGCACCAAACCAGTTTCAATCTCTTGAGAAATCTCATCACTCGTAGCAGTGACAGTGGTAGGATACAATGTCCCTACTTTATAATCCAAATCCACAAACACAAATGACGAATTAAAATAACGAATTGCCGAAATCCCCTGAGTATGATATTCGACATGTACAGGTCTTAATCGATCAGGTCTAAACAACAACAACTTACTCTTCAACACCAACCCCTCCTCCCCACTACTCTCATAATAATTCAAACCCACACAAATCAACTTCTTAATCGGATCGACGGCAATCAAATTCTTCCCCCCCAAAGTCGTATTCACCTTCGCGACCAACGCACCAACTTTCGCACTCAACAAGTCAAAACTGGAGATCCGGGTCTTGGACAAAACTACAAGATGATTATCCACAATATCCACCGATCTAATCCGGGATCCCGAAAGTGAAGGAAGGGGAAACTCATCATACGTAATCTCATCCAATGTACGTGAATTGATAGGGGTGATATTACATTCATGAGCCAAGAAAATGATCGACCCATCTTGGGACCAACATACATCCACCGCATCTGATTCAAAAGTCCCCCCGGCGGCTTTTGATTTCCGCAACGTCCATGCTGTTTGTTGAGTACGTTGTTGTTGTCCGCTAGTTCCTTGTTTGAGTTGGTAGGCTTCCTTGGGGAAAGTTGGTCTCCAGATACGTAATCCGCCCTTATTGTCTGCGGTTAGGAAAGCTAAGCCGTTGAAATAGGCTGTGGGGGCTTGGAGGATGGATAAGACTGGGTGGGAGTTGCCGTGGGGGTCTATGATTTTGGTTGAGAGTTCCCAATGGCCGGTTTTGTTGTTGATGGAATTGGTAGTTTCTTTAGTTGGGTCGGTAGCGGTTGAGGTTGAGGATGGGGATTCGATGAATTTCCAAAATTTCAAGGCGTATTGTTTGTCATTTTTAGATAAGAGATTATCAACTTCTGAATTCAATACTTCATCAAACGTACACATCCATTCACCATCTTGGGTGAATGATAATAATGTTACATTTGGGTCGATTAATTTAGTTTCTGATCTTACTTTACCGGTAGTTAAGACTGGAGCGGCATGTTGAATAAAACTTTGTTCATTTTTGATTAAATCGAATGCTTGAATTGATGGTCCGTTGGGGAAATAAAGGTTTTTGGTCTTTGGATGAACTTCAAAAATACAACTATAATCATGTCTAATTTTGAATTTATCAAATGAATCTGGGGATTTTAAGTATTTCTTTTTGGTTTTAAGTAATGTTGGTTTAAGTTGATTAGTGAATTTTGGTCTAATTGTATTCACCGCCAATCTTGAGATTAAATCCACTTGTGATAACACCAATACTTCATAATTCTCTTCTCCTTCATTGCTTCCACCAACTCTTAATAATAAAGAAATATAATCATTCTTATAATTATCAATTGAAATCTTTTCAATCACTCCATTTAATCTAGGCAAGAATTGTTTCTTATCAGTTTCCAATTGCCAAAACACCAATACTTTCTCCAACCCCCCTGAAATCAAATAATTATTATCACAAGAGAATCGTAATGCTTTAACTGGTCCAACATGCCATTTCAATATCCGTTGTGGTTTTTCAGTCATGACCAAACCTCCAAATAAGATTTGGATCGCACCGGCATTCGTACCAATTGCAATCATTGAATCATTCGAGACAGCAACTGAGGTGATTTGGGATTTGAACGGGAATGGAATTATTTCTTTCTGAATTTCTTCGACAATATTTGAATCAATTTCATCTTTTTTGAAAAGGATAGATAAATCAATCAAGACAATTTCATGCTGATTGGTGACAAATGTGATTTTCTTACAATCCAACGAAGTTGCAAATTGGATTGAATTTGGGATTTCGGCAATTGTAGTTATTTCTTCCAGATTTCTATCAAAATAGGTGATATACCTCGTATGAGGAGATGATGAAGAAGATGTTCCATTCTTCTTTTTATCCTTTTTCCCAGTGACAAAAACAATAGATAAATGTTTGACTTGAATTATGGATAGGATAGGCAATGGGATATCTATCTTAACAGTTGATATTATCGGTTGAGAGACTTTCTCTTTCCAATTAATAGTAATAATCTCTCCATTAGATTTAAACAACAAAATATGATTCAGATTGGTGACAACATCAAGTTTAATATCCACGAGATCAGTAAGATCGATATCTATAGTTCTGATACATTGACGGGTCGATATGAAATAGACTCTGATTTGATGAGATAAGGTGATGATTGCATATCTACCATCTTGGGAAAAGGTGGTGATACTTGATGATGAATATGGAAGATTCAATGGCACTCCCCCAGTGGCCATAGTTAATGACCAGTCGGAAGGTGAAGTATGACTAGGCATGTTTACTTTCTTTGTTCTTTCTAACTCTCACCGTAGTTCAACAAATAAACGGTTCAATCCAACAGGGTGATCTTCTCTCTATTAGCTGAAGAGTGAAAAAAAATTTAATAGTGAAGTGAGATGAGCAACTTGGTGCCGATGACCATTTAATCACGTGATCAATACACAAAATTTTTTCTCTCCTCCTCCCTTTGCTTCCCTTCCATTAACCAAACAGAAGAAAGAAGGACTACTCTCGACTACTAGGTTAGGGATCCATCTCGCTTTAAGAAAGACCATTAAGACAGATATGATTATTCCTATTCGTTGTTTCTCATGTGGTAAAGTAGTAGGTGACAAATGGGAAACCTATTTGGAATATTTACAAGATGAATCAATGACTGAAGGTGATGCGTTGGATAAATTGAAATTAAAAAGATATTGTTGTAGAAGAATGGTGTTGACTCATGTGGATTTGATTGAGAAGTTCTTACGTTATAATCCTTTGGAGAAGAAGGAACTTAACTAACCTTTAGTGATGATGATGTGACGTTCACTTGTTTTTAATGAAACACTGTGGATTGGGGGTGGGTTGATATAGAAAAATGATGAAACAACAACAACAACAACAACCAACAACAACAAATTACCTAAGTCTTTGTTGACTATAGAAGTGGATATGATTAAGAGATTTGTATCTACTTCATTAAGCATATTCCCAAATTGTATTTTTAGATTCTTCCAACTTTGTATTGTGTATATGTATATATATATACTTATCTATATATTATAACAATAAACTTTTATATAAGAAAACAAAAACCAACACACCCAGAGGATTTAATTATTTGCCTTTGGTGTATCAATAGCTTGAAGATATTCATAAAACCAAGCTTGCAATTGTAAATGCCCATCAATCAGAGTCTTCTCATTAACACGATGAGCATTAGTATCAGTCAATAAATTAGGCACGAAATATGGAGAATATCTAAAAATATTCTTAGTTAAATTCCAATAATGTTTAGTATCAGTATTCCCCGTCATAATTGCTGGTGACGTAACTATAGGATAATCAATATCTTTAAATACCAAATCTTCAAATACATGTCTAGTAACACCTGCTAAATATTTCCAAACATTATCATTATGAGGAGTAGGTGGAGCTGGTTCTAATCCTGATTTTTCAGTAATTTCAAATACCCCCTTTGAATCCAATACTTGAAAGATATATTTGCCATTTAATTTAACTGATAAATCATGATTTTCAGCAATTTCAATAACTCTACTGGCAAAACGATCTCTAATTTCAAATAAATTACTTTCAATAGCAATACGATTATTAGTTAATAAACTAACATGTTCAGGTAAGGCATTTGCTTTTGCACCTCCAGAAATTATATCTAATGCTTGTGAAGTCCTTACTAAATATCTAGTTAATGGATTTTTTTGTAAATGAGAAATTAATTTTGAATTTGCTCTTTTATCAAATCCAGCACGTAACATAACTCTCTTTAATCCATTTGGAATATTATGATGAGGATCATGAGTTGCTAAACATTGAAAATAATTTAACATTGGATTTTTATGAGTTAAGATTGGTTTATATGGATCTGATTCAATAAAATTGGCCAATTGGGCCATAATACCAATTGAAGTATGATCAGGAGGAATACTTGAATGACCACCAGGAGTAGTTAATTCAGTAATTATATCAACATACCCCTTTTCTCCAGTACCTGGAGTAGCTAAAATGGTGTTTGTTAATTGATCAATTGAAAGTCCTGGACCTTCATCAATCACAGCATAAAATGAATCTTTCCCAAATCTATCTTGTAAATATTTCCCAATATTTCTAGCACCATGAGTCCCTGAAGATTCTTCATCAAATCCAAATGCAGCAATAATTGTTCGTTGAGGTTTATAATCTTGAGATAATAAAATTTCTAAAGTTTCCAATATGGCAATTAAAAGATTTTTACAATCAGATGCACCTCTACCATAAATATATTTCCCATCACTATGACCAGATAATGGAGGATAAGTCCAATCATCAATTGTATCTTTTTGAATTGGGACAGTATCTTGATGAGCGGCTAATAAAATTGGTTTTAAATCAAAATCTTGAGATCCTTTCCAAATATAAACCAAACCATAAGTATTCACCTTTTGAATTTCTAAATGAGTATAAATCAATGGGAAAGTTTTATTCAAATAATCATGAAATTTTTGAAATTTAATCCAAGTTTCAGGTGAATCTTTAACATCAGGTAAATGATCACCAATTTGAGTATCAATTTGTACAGAATCAGCTAAGCGTTTAATTGATTGTTTTCTATAGTCAGCATCATGTAAAATCTTTAACACAGTTGAATTATCTTTTTGGAAGGAAGTTGGAACAATTGGGTCATATAATGGACATAATTTACCAACATCTGGAACATTACTATCATTAGTTAAGTTAGCTTGTAAGAAATCAATCAGATTGGTTGAATAAGCAACAATTGTTACTAAGATTAATGCAATACCTAAAGTTAAATAAGCTCTTTTACTAAAGGACTTATTACCATCTTCTACTGGAAGTCCAATCATTGTCAATTAACTCAGTCTTAACTTTCTTTACCTTTAGGTTTAACAGTGAGGAAAAGTGAATGAAAACTCAATCAATTGACTGACTCTTCTTTTATATTGGGGGGAGTAATTAAAGGGAGAAACTTTGATGCTGGTTGGCTGTCCTTCCCTTCCTTTTTCCGTTGTCCGTTCCGCAATTAGCCGTTTTTTATTTTTAACTTTTTATTTTAGGGGGCTGGGCGGTTACGTCGGTTGGGGGGTGGGATGATGGTACCACATACACCCGAAAGTAAGTATAGAAACAACAACAACAACAACAACAACAACAACTACTTAGTTTATATCCTAGTATAGTCTAGTGAATAATTCTCTCTTTAATGATAAATGTAAATACTACTTTTGTTATATGCTAATTAATGCACCTTATCGTATGGTATCGTATTTAATCTGTTTTAACCGAAATTTTTAAAATAATGAGACCCTGTCTTACTTTAGTGCCAGTAACCCCCACGGGAAGGTGACATCACCAATATTCGCTATGGTGCTGGCATCATTTACCACTCATACTTATACTCTTTGGTTATTATAAAATTGTATAGAAACATATACACAAAATTACTTAAAAATTATTCGATTCTTTGCTGAATTATCAATTTCTGAAACAGTAATGATGTCCCAAAACTTGTCAAATACACTTAGGTTATGACAATGAACCTGTTGCTTCATTTGGTACAAGCAAATCTCAATCTATGGAAGCGACATAAATGTCACGTGTTTCATAATTAACGATTTTTACTGCAAATTTAGTAATTAATTAAGAAGACGCGTCTTCCTTTCTTTCTTTCTTTCTCGTTAACAAACAGCCAACAGAAAAAAGAAGAAGATGATCAATCGATCAATCAATTTTATTTACAACAACAACAACAACAAGTTCTGTTGCCTCTTCTTCTTCTTTCTTGGTACATCATCATCATCATCATCATCACACAATGAATCCTCCTTCACCTGCTAAACAGAGATCGAGTCTTGTATTTGGAGATCTATCTCCAGTTACAATAGACAGTAATACTACCCCCAATAGAAATGAACTTTCTCTTGACCATCATAAAACTCCTGATGTTCTTGTTCAACATCCTCATGGTTTAAATGCTAAACTTGAAGCAAGAAGAAAAACAATTAGTCCCCCCAAAAGAAGAAGATCATCATTCATAAACACCCCCTTGATTGACCATACAAAAAGACATACTATGACATCTCCAAATTCAACAACCAACAATAAATCATTTCATGTTGATAGTATTCATAAATCAAAGAAATATCTTGATTCAAAAATTCCATCTCTTTCTTATCAAGAAAAAGAAAATGCTGCTCCTCAAGGAGATATGAATTCTAATACCAGTTCTCCAATGAGATTTGATCATTCTCCTGAACCAATTTTGAATGATGAATCTCCAATTAAACATCCTTCATATTATGATAAATCTGATTCTCCATTAAAACGTCGTGTTGATGCTAGTGATTTTGATTATTCCCTTACTTCCTCTACAAAGAAATCCAGAGTGTCTCATGTTGTTGATGGTGGTGCTACTACTACTGAACAAGAATCGGCGGTATATGATGATAAAAATGAAGTACTGATTGATGAAATCGTTGAAAAATTAAATAAATCCAATTCAAGAATTCCTGAATCAAGGAATCAAGATATTTACAATGATAAAGATGATACTGAACCTCATACCATTTATACCAAAAATAGTCATCATCTCAGTAAACTCAGAAAGAATTCTTCATTTGATTATTATACTCCAGATAGATATACCGAACCAACTGCAAAGTCCCCTTCAGGACATAGAAATACACGCATAAATGAAAATTTACGATTGGATGACAATACTAATGATGATGATCTTACTGAAGATACTAGATTGAATGTTTCTCAAACTAGTCCATTGAAAACTGTTCAATTAAGAATCAAACAAAATCAGATTAAAGAAATCAATAGTGATGGTAATCAAAACTCAAAACCAATTGATGAAGATGCAGCAAAAGAACATGACGACGAAGAAGAAGATGATGAAGAAATTGATCATCAAATACTTGCAAGACTTGAAAATGAACCAACTATAAATTTCTTAATGTCTCCTAATTCCAAACCAGTTTTCTCAATGGATCACATAAATAAAATGAAAAAGGAAAATGAAACAAGAATTAATGAATTAAATGATGAAGTCCGTATTCGTGATTCAAAAATCAAAACTTTAAATGAAGAAGTTGTCAAATTAGAACATTCAATCATGTCTACTCAACAAGAATTACGTGATTTGAAAGATTCAAGAGATAGATTACTTAATACTGAAGAAATTCTTGCTATTCAATTAAAACACAATGAACGTGAATTGGCCTCACTTACTAAAGCGTTTAAAATTCAAGAAGGTTCACATCATAATTTACGTAAACTGTATGACGAAAAACAAGCAGAATGTGTCGAGGCTCGTAAGAATGTGGAGGAATTGAATGAAGAGATAAAGCAGTTACAAAAGCAAACTCAAGAATTAAAGAAGGATCTAATTGAGGAAAACCGTTGTAATTCGGAGAATAGAGTTCAGTTGGATGAGTTGATCCTTGAGAAGAATCAACTTGTACGAGAAAATAACTTACTTTTGGAAAGACTTGCGGATGCCGAGGAAAATATGAATTCTAAATCAAATGAGTTGAGCTCTTTATACCAAAGTTTAAAACATGAATATGAAGAACTTAAAAATCAACATGAAGGTTTACAAAAGGATTATAGTAAACTAGAAAAAAAGAATAATTCCTTAACGAAGATAAATGAGGAATTAAGAGCTCAGAATGACTTGAATGCAAAGTTGATTAATGAATATGATACCATTTCCGAAGAAAAAGTCCAAGAGTTGGAAAATAAGCTTGAATCAAATAAGTTACAAACCGAAAATACCATTAATGAATTAACCCAAGGTTATGAAGAAAAACTCAGCGAGTTATCTTCTCAATTAAACAACTCAAGTTCCCAAATCCATAACCTTGAAACAAAATTACAAGAATTCGAATCGCAAAATTCCGAATTACACACCACTAAAAGTGAACTTGAATCAATCATCAAAGTTAAAGATGAAATCATCCATGAAAAAGAACAAATCATTTCTGAAGACATGGAAAAAATGAATGAATTACTCCAAGCAATCACCAAACAAAAATCAGAAACCACCACCGATCTCACAACTCTTCAAACCCAACTCTCAACCCTCGAACAAGAAAACGCCGAATCCAAACTCAAAATCAAGAGTCTTTCAACTCAGCTCGACTCCGCCAATTCCGATGCCGAATTCGAAATCCAACGAGTCTCACGTGAATTACATCATGCATATTCCAAAAAGCATAGTATGAAATTAGAAGAGGCCCGATCATATTTCGAAAAAGAGAGGGAATCAATGCATAAATCGAAAAAGGAAGCTCAGAGGGAGGCCGAAATATTCAAGAGGAAATTACAACATACTGAAGATCAATTAAAGCAATTAACTGAGATTTTTAAGGCTAGTAATGTGAAGATTCCTAGTCATTTTAGTCCAAATAGATCGATGGGGTATGATTCTGCTAATAATTCTCGCATATAGTGACTTGTAGATATGGATTTGTGCTAGAGATTAATAGAAATAAATTATAAAAGTTGTTACTACTCTTCTCTTATGTATTATGACGAAGTTTAGATTGTTTGCAATCGCCTTCTAGCCCATGACTTGCATCTTTCACAACCTTGTACGTAGTGGATAAAAGCCGGGTAACGAAAACATTCACGTGACCATTTTTTTTTTCGTGAGACTATAAATTGAAACAGGGATGAAAAAATTGGACAATCAACAATTCATTGACCGTAAAGCAATCAAGCATATTGAAAGCAAACCCCAATTGCCAAATCGCTCAATACATCACAGCTGAAGCTTCCAACATCATCTTGAATTAAGTTCCCACTTCACTCATTAATTTTTTTTGGCATTATTTTCATCACTGGTTGATTGTCAGAAAACGATTAGAGAATATAGATTGGTAATAATTAGTAAGCTAGCCATAATTGAAAGTTATTTCATTTAACAGAAGAGAGAAGATATAGTATATTGTATAAATACAAAAAGCCATCAATTTTTTTTGATTATAGATTTCATAGAATTCCCTATTCCCCAAGAAACAGAAAAACAACACAAACCATGTCCAACGCAGAAACAAGTAAACTATACGAAACCATCATCGAAGACGTCATCAATGACTCCAGACAAGATTTCGAAAATAGTGGAATAGACGAAAGTACACTTCAGGAATTACGCCGAATTTGGTGTGAGAAATTAAGTCAAGCCGGCATCGCGAAATTCTCCTGGGATGAAGAGGAAGAAGAAGCCGAACCCCAACCTCAACCCCACCAACCAGAGACAGAAACAGGTCCACAACAGGATGCTGGCCAGGATGATATAAATGCAAACATAAATAGTACGACTGATGTTGTGTCGCAGACTACTCCGGGTGTAGGTGAATCAAATAATGGATCACAAGGGTTGGAATTGCCGGATGTTCAATTATCTTACAATACCACTGGAATTGAATTGCCACAAGTGATAACGAAGAAGGAGAGTGATAGTGATACCGGATTGATGCTTCCTACTATCAATCAAGCCGATGGAACATTTGAATTCACAATGTATACTGGAAATACAGGTGGGAAATTATTCGATGAATTAAGAAAGAAGAACAAAAAGAAAAAGAAGACGATTTCACAAGTTGACGGTGCTTTGGATGACGACGACGATGATGACGATGACGAAGATGAAGATGGAGATATATTTAATGATTCAGACGATGTTAATTCCGATTTAGATGATGATTTGGAAAGTGATAGATCTGATGATGAGGATGGAGATCAAGAAGGTCAGATTATGTTATGTCTTTATGATAAAGTACAACGTATCAAAAATAAATGGAAATCTAACTTAAAAGAAGGGATTGCCAATATAGATGGGAAAGATTATGTATTTCAAAAAGCTACGGGTGAGAGTGAATGGTGATTTGTATTAGACTATTTGGGGGAGGAGGCATCAAAGTATTTATTTCTAAGTAGATTTAAATTTTGTGATTGACTTTGCAGCGGTATGTGAATAAAGATGGGGGTGATAGTATAAAATATCTTGTAAGAATATAATTAGCTTATGTAAAAGGTAAACAAAAAATTTAATAGCGGATTTGTCAAATTGTAGATTAAGTATTAATTAATTATTCATTATACGATTATTGTATGTATATATGTAGAGATGAGGTAACCTTATGCTATGCTATTTATGCAAATACTTTCAATGACTGGCTCTAGACATCTAAACCTTCCAGCTTGTCCTTGTTCTTGTCTTCTTTAGCTTCCTTTAATTCAGGATATTGTTTATGAAGTTCCTTCTTTTCCTTTCTATGTCTAAGCTTTTTGGCTACCCATGCACCAAGACCAGCAGTGGAGTTTCTTGGGACATTATTTGCATCTTCCAACATGTTGATTTCTTAATTGTAATTTCTATGTAATACGGAGTGTATCTGGGTGAAGTACTTTTGGATTTGATGCTACATTTTGAACAGAATCTTCTGCATTTTTATATACAACTAGCCAACGGCTATGCTAAGCTCCCCTCACAAAGCCGTCGTTTATAATAATATCATGCATTCCCCTTTTACGCTCGCCAAGAGATCTTTACTATATTTAGCAGCTCATCATCCTTATGAGTTGCAAAAAGAATAGTGTCAATCAAAATTATTTTTGTTCAATTACGCTGCAAGAATGTATGACCTTACATGAAATAGTTCCGATCGAAGAAAATGAAATTCAGTGAAACAATGAAAATTGAAGGTGTATGCATGATCATGCGAAAGAATAGACCCCCGTATTTTTCCCACCCCAATTGTTAAGCCTAGATGCGGCTGTTTCATGAATTAAGCATAAAGGGACTAACTAACCCTGTTCTGTTTTTCTAAAGGAGAATCTCTTCGAATCGAGGAATTTTGGCGAAGGGTGCAACTTCCAAATTCAATTCGAAATTTCATTTGAATATTTCGATATTCCTCCACATTCAGTCAATTGGTTCCTGAATTTCAATATGTCACTCATCTGTTTTACAGGCGATAATAATTTTGACCTGAAGTACTTGAATCATGGAATTGAAATTACAAAATTCAGTGTTGTATAATTAGGATAACTTTTTCAAATCAATCGATTAAATTTCTATACTATCTCTATAATCTATATAGAATACGTTGTGATACATGCAATGAGGAACTTGTTGTTCCATTATTTTTCTTGCTTAACATCCTTTAATTCAGGATATTTCTTATAAAGCTCTTTCTTCTCTTTTCTTTGTCTAATCTTTGCAGCTAACCAAGCACCGAGACCAGCAGTTGAATTTCTTGGGACGTTATTGTAATCTTCCAACATTGTTATTTGTTATTTGTAATTTGCGCGATAATGTTAACGTAATAATTAAAGTATTGGAATTATTTGATGATGAGAAATTTCCAAATCTTAAGTTTAGAAAGCAAACGTTTACGGGTTTATATACTTCAAGATCGGGGCTAAGCACGTTAGAGTATTATCAATTAGACACATGACTCGTCAAATTATTGCGTTGTTAGACACTCCTTTTGACAACAAGTTGTCATCACGTTTTTGAAATAATTCATTGATGATGTCAGTAAAAATAAATTATTTTTTAGACAACCGGAATAATTAAATGACACAAGTTTGAAAAAAATAAAGCACCTCATAAAGTAGGCGCATTTTTCCGAATTTTTTCCGCAGGCAGATATGTATCTACTTTTAGGCCAAAAATAGATCTTCATGATCTGATGACAAATCAAAAAATCATAAAGGGACCCATAAATTTTGCTTTGATCATACTGTGCCCCCCTTCCCTGCATCGATTTATTCTGTTTCTTGAACTGAATATTCTTGATGGAAGCTAGCTCTCTACAAGATCTACAATTGAATAATCATAAATTTTAATCTTCATTAATCGCTGTATTTAAGCCTATTTATAATTAATCTATAATATACAAACCGAACCAAATAAAAAATACAATATCAAAATTTGAGAAGATATAAACATTGCGACAGCCTTATCTCTCCTCTCTTGATTCCTTTAGATACGGGAATTTCTTATAAAGTAATTTTCTTTCTCTTCTTTGTTCTAGTTTGAATGAAACCCACGAAAAGAACCGCATTCCTTTTATTAACTTTGTTTGATGAAACATATTTAGTATAAGTTGTGTATGAATAAGTTATTACCAGTAATAAACCTTAATAAGTATGATATACAATAAAACTTTATTTCGTATATGGAGAGGATGATTGGGATTTATATATCACCACAAAGGATATAGCATGTTCACAACTGTTTAATGGTTACATTGACGTGTTGAAATAATACAAACGTGTTCAATGGTTGCTTCTGACTCAAATCAGCAGTTTTTCAGATACGTAAATCTCGTAATATGAAATTATGACGCCTGACTTTTGGAGATATGCAACAGGAGATAACTATTGTGGGTTAGACACATAAGCGAATACACAAAATATGCAATGAAATCTCAGGGCATTACATCAATAAAATAAATTATTCTTCAGGATTGGAAAAACTTGTTTCTTTTCTTTGGGAATTAATCCGCACCGAAGATTCCTGATACACAATTGAAACTTATTCAATTCTATTTTTCCCTTCTTCTTGAGTAACCAATCTCTGGAAATCGCATGATGCTGACAAATCTCTTGGAAATTCAATAGGGAATAAGGAATATATCTATGTTGCCCTTTGAATTAATTTCCATTTACAAGGACTTGGAAATATGGGAACGATCTTACAGAAACGGAGATAAGGGATTTGTTATAAGCCTTATACTTGCTTATTCCCAATTAGAACAGTCTTTGCAAGAACCTCCCAAGACTAAGTAGAAAGCGCAGGGAACACCCTTACAAAGATGCAGTTGAAATGTGAGAGAAGCTATTTGAACAAGGTGCGTGGAGGGTATTATCGAGGATGGGGTCAAGATGGACAACGAAGGGTTGAGGATATCAAATTAGGACATCTACAGGCAACTTGCACGTTTCAAAATACTTCTAGTAATTATACTTCTAATCTTTATAAACTCCGATACGAAAAAGAAGATGCTAAGTAATATATACAATGGAGATATAAATCTGTTACTTGGTTAATTTTGGACGGCAGATCGAATTGGATATATTTAGTATCTCTTCTGATATCTACCTAATATCGAAGCCAAGCCATTCTATGACAACATGTTCGATAAATTCAATTCTTCTTATCTGAGATCCTTCAATTCAGGATATTTCTTATAAAGTTCCTTCTTTTCTTTTCGTTGTCTAAGCTTTGCAGCTAACCAAGCACCGAGACCAGCAGTTGAATTTCTTGGGACGTTATTGTAATCTTCCAACATGATTATTTGTTAATTGTAATTTGCGTGATAATGTTTAATGTAATTAGTAAATTATTAAAATTGTTTGATGATGAGAAAGATCCAAATCTTAAGTTTAGAAGCAAACATTAAAGGATTTATATACTTGTCAAATCATGGCAAAGCAAAGGGTCCGATCTATGGTCCACGACTGCTGAATCATGTATTTCGGAAACATCATGATTTTTTACATGACGTCAATCACAAAATATTTTTTATGCAAGCCGGAACAATTTATCTATGTGCAAAAAAAGAAAAAAAAGAACTGCGCCACAAAAAGTTTTTGCAATCTCTGGTTTTCTCCACAAGAATAATGACTATTTTTGCATCTTCTCTTCAGGAATACCTAAATGATTACCATACCTCGTATAAAAGACCAATTCAAAATGTACTTCGGTAAAAATCGCTTCGGAGGAAAGGGCCGAAGGATTCCGTTGGCTCAGTAAGATTCTAATTACTATTTTGATCTTCATCCCATACCGACGAACATCCGAACATGGAGTATTGAGACCCTTCAGTCATTAGCTATAATAGTACCTCCAACGCAATTTAGTTAAGCTCAATAAATATGGTACAAGTAATTACCAAAAAAATCTACTATTTAATGCCGAAAAGAATCAGGTTTATATTCGGTTTCTCTATGTCCTTGTTCCCCAAGTAATTGCCGTTGTCATGCAATACTTGGAAAACCATAGTTAACAACCAATGTATCCTGTCATGGTATTTTAAAAGTAATGTTGGATACTCCAAGAAGTTCCCTAGTGTATCTCCAACTGGCAGAACCGCAAAGTCTCTGCCATGAAGCGTTTTAGTTGTTTCAATAAAGCACACTGCCAGCAAGAAAGTAGACCAAAAAAAAAATTATAGATACATTTTGCTAAACATTTCAAAATAGAATTTTTGGGTTAGGACAATTTCACTACAATTTAGATGTAAGATGTTGTACTAGTAATGAGATATCAATTAAAGTATATATAGTTAGTCTATAATATATATATATGGTTAAGAATCAATTCTACTTCCAGTAGCAATTCCAGCCTTCATTTTTCTTGCTTAACATCCTTTAATTCAGGATATTTCTTATAAAGCTCTTTCTTCTCTTTTCTTTGTCTAATCTTTGCAGCTAACCAAGCACCGAGACCAGCAGTTGAATTTCTTGGGACGTTATTGTAATCTTCCAACATGATTATTTGTTAATTGTAATTTGCGCGATAAAGTTAATGTAATAAGTAAACTATTAAAATTGTTTGATGATGAGAGAAATATAATTATAGATTTAAGAAGGCGGATCTTGGGGTTTATATACTTGACAGATAGTGGCAAAGCTATCTATTAGATCATGAGTCGATAGTGATATAATTGCATGTACTGTTCTCCATCGGGGTTAATCATTAGGTAGACGTCCAAAAAATAAATTATTTTTTTCTAATTACCCGAAAGAAAAGTGTCATAAAATATGTCTTCAAATTTTCCGGCTTTCCGAAATTTTCCTTGGATAAGAAACTTGTGAGTAAATATTTTGAAGATGGTTCGGCCTTCTTCCTCAATCGTACGGTATCTAATTCGTTGGTAGAATTGCAGAGTTTTCGGTCTATTTTCCCGAAGTACAAACCTGACTGAGTATAGTTCTTATTCCAACAAATTCTGTGAGATAATTCAGGTAGTGTCAACCTTGTTTCCGTTATTTTTTCTAAGAATTATTCATATAGATCTTCCCTTTAGCAATGGTTGGTAAAAAAGATCACCAAAACGTGAATTACCTCAGATTGTTAATGATGTCATTAATCTCGAGAATCATGTCATTCTTATCCATTAATGAACAGAGATTTCCTCAATTTTTCAACCCGAGGAAAAGCTTACAGGGAAGAAGTCATTCTCAAAAAATATTTTTTTCTTTCTAAATCGGAATTATGACTTCATGAATCATCCATTCCCATTGTTCTAGAAATTCCATTGCATGATTTCGAGAAACCTCCAGCATTAACAATAAGAATAGTCATTTCATACTAACCAATCTATGCATATGCACTATTGTGGGGCTGCGAAAATATGGTCTGAATTTTGAATTAAGGTCAAACCAAAGACTTTTACAATAGCTTCTAAATATTACTCCGATGGATGAGAATTGAAGCCAAGAAATTAATTCTACATAATACTGAAATTAAATAGGTGCTTTCTATACACATAGGAATTAAATGCAAGACAAAAACTCTAACTAAAGTAAAAAAAAGACTTGACTAACTTTGAATTAAACTAACAATCTCGTAAATTATAACATAATAATAATAATAACACATAGCTGAAATCTTTCATAAACACATCAAAACTTGTTGTTGATAACAACCATCACCTTCTAAAAATTGGGGATATGAAGATCTAATACTTCTCTTCTATCATCCAGGATTGGTTTCCCATTTTCGAAAATACATTCAAAATCAACCAAGAAAGTACTCAATACTTCCAAAGTTATATTCAAAGTGGGCACAAACACAATACATACATTTCTTAAATTCATTCTATTAATTTGATTTTGTGAAATAACCAGTCTAAGGAATTTGAAAATGACATAACATACATCAAAATGGATTTTGTCAACCTTTGTAGAATCATTGAAATAATCACGGAAAATAGTTGCAATTTCAGTAGGTGACTTCAGTCTTCCACTTTGTAATATAACCAGATTCAAAGCATTATAAGTTTCAAGTCCTAATATTGGGCATGGTAATTCACGTAAATATGACTTGAACAAACCAGCAACGGTATTTATATCTGGCTTTATTGAACAATCAAATAAATCAACATCATAATGAGTGTTGAATTGTTCCCTTAATTGACGAATCCCCGATGCTGAACCACTAAGTCTAAATATTCCTTCTTCAAACACTGCACCAGTCTTATTCAAAAAGTCAACACATCTATAAATGACACTTGGGACTTCCTTGCCCATAATTTCATGACTAGATAATTCAAAAGCTACTTCCACATTCCTACCAAAGACAGTCTTGGCGGCATCTGGATCAAGATTCAATTGATTCAAGTAATGTTGGACAGTTGTATCAGTTTGTGATTGTTGGGTGGGTGCTGTTGTTGTTGATTTCTGTATGGCCTCATTTTCTTCAACCTCCATAGCTGCTGCTGCTGCAGCAGTTCTACTCCAGGGGAATATACTTCTCTTTTTTGCCTTCTTTTGTTCTTTAAGAGTCATTTCTTCATTCGATATTGCCGATTGTGTTGAAGCTTGATCGTTTGAATTTCCTAAGGATGACGGTGTTTGTCCATATTTCTTTGCATCAATTTCGTCATTATAACTATCAGATCTGGTGCTTGGTGTTTCTAAATGATCATAAGATCTGGGGGAAGTGGTAAGGATATCTCCACTATCGTTGAATTCAAGTAATGCATTCACCCATTCGTCTCGTTCAAGATCGGTTTCAGCACAGAAGAAATGCTTAGGTAATGATGATTGTAATTTGGATGATCTATGTCCTTCCATAACCAAGAAAGCATGTCTGTATCCTTTATCTTCTGCAACCGAATCACTAGTTTGTCGACCTATTTGTGCACCATGTAGCGAAATCAGATCTACTAATGGTCCACCGGGATTATCATATATTTCCATACATGGTCCATCAACCTGACACCATTTAATTTTCCAACTACTTCCTAAACCTTTATACCTTCTAATTAAGAAACCTTCTTTTCTGGCACCACTTCTAAAATCATCTAATGGATTTAGGAAATCTAAGGATAAAAAGCAGCATATTTTATACAAGACCATACGTGGCAAATGAGGCATTCGCCATATTGTACTAAAATAGTTTTGAATAGTTGCTCTTCTAGTTTCAATTCTTGATGGTGTGGTTGAAAGATATATTGCTTTGTCCGGTAATGAAGGTAATCCAAAATATTCAATTATTGGTCTAATCTCATTATCAAAACTAGCCAATTGTGAAAATGTTTTTCGAATTCTCCACATTTCCTTATCTGTTTCACGATCATTTATGGTCATGGTAATATTTGGATCTTGAGATTTCTTAGTTGTTTGATGTTCAGAATCAACACTGATGGTACTAATCACTGATAAATAAATAGTTTGGAAATCTTCTGGTTTTATAAACAATGCAGATTCATCCATTTCTTTTGTTGGCATAACGTTGAAAGAAGAAGATGCTGGAGTCAGAGGTACTGTATATGCTGTAGTGGAAGTCATTGGAGGGGTGTAAAAGTTTGGTCTCACTGAGTCATTATCGTAAGGTGGGGCCAATTGCTCCACTGGAGAATCATTAGAATGGATGAATGAACCAGGTAATGGGGATGAAATAAGTGATTTAGTTTCTCCTTCTTTGAGTAATGGATTGGGTATATCATTTAGTTTCATGCTGAATTTATCACCAAACTTATCAGGACTTGTAGGAAGGTCATTACGAGGTGGGAAAGCAGGAACTGTTTGGGATGGGGGTGTTTCATATTTGTTTTCAGAACCTGGTGAATGCTGATATACGAGGGGTGATTTTAACGCCAATGGTGCATTATCTGCTATAGAATTAGTGATTGTGGTCTTTTTGAGCAGACCTGAACTTGGTGGAAGTTTTATTCTGGATGATGTATAAGTGGAACCGACACTGCTTGAGCTTCCATTTAGTTCTTTGTCATCGGAATATACTCTAGGTGATGCTGAAGACGTTCTGATTGATGATTGATCCTGATTGGCAATATATGATCTTATTGTATCCTCTTCATTTGTGGTATGAACACTGTTTGTTGAAGTAAGTTGAGTAGATGATGAAGGAATTTCCATTTTGTAGGAAGACGTGTCTTCATCGTACTCGTAACTTGAAAGAAACGAATTTTCATCAAGATTATTATTATTATTACCAGAACTTGCGTTGGAATTCCTTCTGCGTCTAGTAGATCTTACTGGTATTGCTGGTGATGGTTCTTCTTCTTGTGTCGGGGATTCCACTGGCTTTATGTTCTTCTTATGTTTTCTTCTATTAGCTATTCGAGAAGGAGATTGGATTTCGTCCATTGATCTTATGGTCTTTACCTCACCATTGGATCCATTTTTTTTTTCAGGCGAGTCTAGTTCATTGATTAACTCTGACGTTTTAACCTTTCCATTGGTATTCTTTTGTTGATCTGGTTTTAAACAGTTTAATTCTGCTGTCAACTTTTTCACCTTTTTATTCAGTTTTTCTAGCAATGTTCTTAATTCCCTATTCTCAAACAAAAGTTGTTCAATAAATTGACTATCACTCAATTTATGTCTATCAAATCTAGGATCTGAAGGCGTGTATTCTTCTACTGAAGTAGCAGTACCATTTGTGCCTCGAGAGAGCGTGAAACTGCTATTACTAGGAGACATTTGGGAATCTGATTGTTATGGAACCAGGGTTAATTATATCTAGAAATTCTTAATGAAGAAGGATGACGTGGACGTGGATGTTACTGGATTTGATTTGGTTGATTGTTAATTCTTAATCTTTTTTTTTTCTTGAGATACAGGAGGAAACTTGTTGTTGTCTCTTTCTCTGATCGTTGTAAAGAAAAGGAATGTAAATTCAATGAATGTTTTATATTTTGATGAAAATTGAATTGACTGGAAATTTAGTTTATGGATTTATTTATCTTTTCTTTTGGCTTAACTTTTACTTTTACTTTTACTTTTCTTTACTGAATTAACTGACTGTGAAATGTGATTGAATGAAAAAAAAAGAATTGCTTACATCAATTTGCGTTGTTAAAAATTTAAATACTAAGAGAGAAAAGATGACAGAAGTTAAAAGAGAAAGGAATATTGATTACTCTTAAATAAACTCACTCAGTGATCATGTATATATGTGACAACAATAATAATGAATTATCTCCCAGTAAGGGTCATTGAACTACCTAACGAAGTAACGAGTTTAAGGAGGTGATGAAATCCCTGATCTTTGTGCTTAGCAACAAGGAACAAGGCAACAAGAGAATTTATTTAATGTTTCAAAACAATACAACCTTTTAAGACAAAAAGAGTAAAAATGTCTAAATGTCTAAAAATGTCCCATTTTCTTTCTTTTTTGTTCACAAAAGAAATTAAATTTATTATTTTTTATTATTTTACGACAATTAACAAAATTAAGTTAAATTTAAATTTAATTAAATTATTAGATTAAGTTAGTAGTGTACCCGTATCATTTCCCCTTAGTCTACTCCACCATTAAATAATTCAATTTATTTTATTTATACCCAATTGAGGTTTATATGGGAATCAAGTTCTCTTACAATCTTCATTAATAATTATACAAAAAATATCGGATGCCATCATCACGTGTATTTTTCTTGATCGCCGCCTCCATTAATCAAGAAATTAGGAAACTTTTATCTTGTAAATTTATTGCTAAATTGAGAAATAAATTTTAACTTAATCTACCAATCTCCTTCGACAGCTACCACCACCGCCACAACAACAATATGCTAACGAATATTCAATCAATTATGTGTAAATATCTGTCTCTAAAATTACTATTGTCATAATAATCTGTAACAAAAATCTCCTGTTGAGTTTCAACAATTTTCTTTTTCTCGTTACTGAAACAATTAGTTACGCAATTAATTAAATTCATTGATTAATAATTGACATGATCTCACATAATAACTTTGATTTAGGAAACGTACTAAAAAAGTTAGATTATTATGACATATTTAACGCAGACGTTTCTAATAAGAGATTACAGGTTAGTACTTATGTATGTAACTAGAGTGATGAAAGGAAATGACTCCAATATGCAACCAACTCTACAACTGTTATCCATGGAGAGTGAATTAATTTTTAAAGCCATGACATATTTCATGCAGACTGTTCCTTGCAGACATGCACGATATCGTACATCATCATTGCTTTCCTTCTTACACAAACTCACCCTTCTAAAATCTTCACGCCGCCCTACTTCTTCAATTTGATTAACTATTTTTTTAGTTCTGTATTAAATTAAACAAACAATAAGCTCTCGAGACATTTATTTCATTGTTACATTGACGAGCTGATTGCCGAAGAACACCCTGGAATATACCGCGTCAAATATCCACAAAGGTCTCATCTATCTTTATATTGTTCTAAGGAAGCTAAAAGCCTTCAAGGCTCCAACTACATTGATCAAACAAAGAAATGAACACGAGTATTCTTTCTAGAATGCAAACATCATAAAATTCTATACACTAATAATAAATGAAATGAATTACAAAATGCAAAAAATCAACGGGCAATATCAATAAACAACAAACAACCCGCCTCTCGCTCTCTCTCTCTCTCTCTAATAATCAACATCTCCATTGTCCTCCTTCCTAGAGCTCTTTCTATAATACGATCTCGTATGTCTAACAACCTTCCTCTCGTCTTCAGGATCAATCCTCACCGGACTCTCCGGCACAGCAAGTTTTCCATCCGAATCCATAATTTCCTTCAACATTTTATTGATACCCTTACCATCACTAATCATCCCAGGTTCTTGATACAGATATATATAATTCTGGGGTAAGATTGCATTTGGCATCATTGCTCTACCCAATTTAATAACCTCATTCGCCCAAATCGTGATATCACTATTGGGTTTCTTATAAGGAGTCCAACTTTTCTTACATCCTTTAATTAATTCCTTCATAACCTGTTCTGATCCCCAAGTTTGATTCCACAAAAATTCATCATCATTGTTTAATCCAATTAAATGAGAAAAAATCCCCGTGGTTAATGCACCATCAGAATATCCACCTTCGAGGAATGAAATAACTTTCCCATTGGTATGGATTTTGGCTAATTTGACAACATCTTGAGTGAAGGTGGCATAGAATGACGTTGGAACGTTGATACCATGACGTTGCATTTGAGGATTTTCATATTCTGAAGCATCAAACCCAGCAGATATTGTGATTAAAGGCTTGAACGGAGGTGGTGGGGTTGGTTTTGTGATTGGTTGAGGATAAAGATGTGGTTTGAGAAGATATTTGTTATATTTTGCCAATTGAATAAGATATTCTTGATATTCAGATTCATATTGCTTCTTTGCATTATTAAGAAATTGATTGGCTCTATTTAAAATGGCAACATATTTTGTCTGATAATGTTTATAAAATTCATCTTCATCTTGCCATTCTTGTAAATGAACATTCCAAATATTTAAATCATGATCCATAATACAAGTTGATGCATTCTTAATATTCTCCTTGGTTGCGTATCCTAATTCTGTTGGATATGATTTGATATCATGTAATGAAAAATATCCTACTTTAGGATATGTAGCAAATCGTTTCCCATAGTCATCTCTAGGATTCAATTTTGGATCCACAATCTCATCTTCCTCTTGTTGTCCATAATCACCAGTGAAACCACCTCTTTCCCAACAAATATCTTGGGACCCATCTCCGTGATGTAAATCAATATCCAATATAGCACAATGAGTAACTCCATATTTTTCAAATGCATATTCAATTCCAATCTGTACATTATTTAATAAACAAAACCCACTAGGTAAACATGCATGACTGTGATGTCCAGGAGGTCGAATAACAACAAATGCTAGGTCATGACTTTCATTCGCTTGTTTCTTCTTTTTCAGATACAAACCATCCACTGCTGTTTCAATACACCCAATAACACCCTCAATTGCATTTATAGTTTTGGGATTTAAGTAAATGTCTCCTGTATTCCAATCATCTGGAACTTCCAATTGATCATTCTCTAATCGATCATGAGATTCCAAACATAATTCAAATAATTTCTTGGGCCAATTACGTCCATGGATCTTACGGACATGTGATGCAAAGATCGAACCTCGTTTAGTTGAATTAATAACATGATAATAATAAGGAAACATCGTTACTGCAGATGCAACACCAATACAACTGGCAGCTAATCGTTGAGGACGTTCAAAGATGGTGGATAAGTATGATTTGGTGACCCATTTTCTTCCAAATGCATGTTCCGCAGAATAAGGGGATAAGACAATTAAGGTTCTATCTGAGTCTCGTGCGAATCGGGGTGATTCTTTTTGGATATGAGGGTTTGATTGTAAGAATGCATTGAAGGTTTTTGTATATTTCGTTAATGACTCATCAATCAAAATTGATGGTTTTAAGATTGTTTTAAATTTAGGATCAAGCCTCTGATGATTATAGTGTTCTTCTAAGCGTGGACTCGGTGTTTTCTCAAATGTGGTTGAAGTAATGGTTCTGTTATGTTCATCTACAGTTTTGATCGTACTATATGTTGGTAGTAAGCTGTACCTTCTAGTATTTGGTTTAAACTTAGGTATTTGCTCGAAAATTTGTTCATTCTCTTCTAATTCTTGTATATCCACAATACTTTGATCTCTGGTATAATTTATAGTACTGTTGGGTAATACTGTATGGTCAATGGAAATGTCATTATCTTCATATTCAGAGTTTGAAGGTCTAATAGTCAATGTTGTTTCAAAAGCTTCAATCAATGAGTCTTCTTCACTATCATGATCCTCCTCATGAGATCCCGCAGGGGTCATTTCTTCTCTTCGACGACTTGACATATGATGTATAGTTTGCGATAACTTATTTGTGTGTTCTTGAGCTGGGTTTATAGAAAATGAGCTCAGATCAGATCTAGGCAAAAATGGCACAATCTGAAGGGAGTGCGGTTTTGATGGGAGCAGATCCGGGGAACAAAAAAAAAAGAAAGCGCGTCTATTCTTGAAATTTTGATCTGATCACAGAAGCAAACTCACTTCACCTTATTGTTTGCTATGAGATGAGAATGATACCTAACAAGAAGGTGAAAAGTCTGTTGTATATTCACAACAAGAAAGAGTGGTTATGTTTCTATAAATTTCATTCTTGAATACACATGGGAAAATATTGAAAAACTTGAAAAATTCATTTCAGAATCATTTCTTGCGCGGATCCGCATCATCCCCTCCCCCCCCTGTTCAACAAAATTGTAAACATTGACTTCCGAAATTACAACACAAAATTGGAATTCTAGAGATCCCCAAACCTCGTAAACGTATATGCCCATACTTAGAGAGGTTCCCTATTGTTCGATGTTTGTTTGTTGCATTTATAGAACTTCTGTTTATGAAGGTAGAACGTCAAACTCTTCTACATGCGCTACATTTTTTTTCATTCCAAATCACTGGTTACATCTTCTCTTATTCCCCCAATTCCAAAAAATAATAAATATGTACATTAATTATAAACTTTATATGGCCTTTTCAAATAATTTAGGATTAATTTGTTGTTCTAATCTTGGAGTTTCACCAACATTATGTCTTCTCTTTTTCAATACATTTTCAATAAATGCTTCACCTGCCTTATATGAAGATCTAACTAATGGACCACTAGCAACATAAAGGAATCCCATTTCTAATGCGGTATCTCTCCAAAAATCGAATTTTTCTGGTGTAACATATTCAACAACCTTCATATGTCTCTTGGTTGGTCTCATATATTGCCCAAAAGTAACCACGTCACATCCAACTTCTCGTAAATCCTTCAAAGTTTGTAAAATTTGTTCATCATTCTCACCAAACCCAAGCATCAATGAAGTTTTTGTGATTAAGCCAGGTTTGACATCCTTTGCTTTCTTCAACACTGCCAATGATTGACGATATGTAGCACGACGATCTCTAATATGAGGAGTCAATTCTTCCACGGTTTCCAAATTATGCGCATACACATCCAACCCTGAGTCGGCTAATATTCCAACCATATCTAAATCACCTCTGAAATCCCCACTTAAAACTTCAACCAAAATTTGAGGAGCTTTTTGTTTTATCTTCATAACAGTCTCGGCCAAATGTCTGGAACCACCATCTACTAAATCATCACGGTCAACAGTGGTTAAGACAACGTATCCCAATCCCCACCTACTAATAGCTTCTGCGGTATTTTCTGGTTCTTTTGGATCAGGAGGTGCAGGTGCACGATTTGTTTTAACGGAACAGAATCTACAACCTCTAGTACATGTATCCCCTAATAGCATGATTGTGGCAGTAGCTTCTGATTTCTTTCCACCCCAACATTCACCAATATTTGGACATTTTGCTTCTTCACAAACTGTTGCTAATTTTAATTCACGAACATCGTTCTTGACACTATGAAATGATTTACCCTTTGGAATTGGAAC
The DNA here is from genome assembly GCA_002105455.1 of Hemisphaericaspora xylofermentans. Lineage (NCBI taxonomy): Eukaryota > Fungi > Ascomycota > Pichiomycetes > Serinales > Debaryomycetaceae > Hemisphaericaspora > Hemisphaericaspora xylofermentans. The sequence continues at coordinate 132,445 of NDXA01000011.1, read as the reverse complement.
TTTTAACCAAGTTGGAAGTCTTGCGTTTGGGTCTTTACGTGCAGCTTCAAGAGGATCTTCGAGTATATCTTGAGCTTTCCCGCTTACAAAATCGTCAAATGATGGTCCCTTATTTAACGAGTCGCTAAACACGGTTCTTCTTCTCTTTTTGGGGACAGCAGTGGTTGCGTTTGTGTTTGTCCCGGCTGTTGCTAACGTTCTTGTTATATTGATTGCATGGTTCTTGAATAGTATAGTTGATTGTCTGGATATCATATTTGTAAAGTAGGAATAATAGCAATGAAGAGTTCCAATGATATACGATAAAGAAAACCTAAAAAGGTAATTATAGGTTGATTTATAATGATGATGGAACTTTTTTTTTTCAACTGTTCATCGGATGATAGCTGCCGAACAAACGACCACCGCAACCACCGCACTCTGTGCAGCCAAAAATCAAATGTGTAACGAAATTTGTTAGGGAAAAAAGAAAAGAAATTAAGGGGAAGTGAAAAAAAACGCCATACGAAATTTATTTGACTTCTTCCCGGAGGTTTTCCTGTAAAATTTGACTTCTTTTAAATCGTCTCTATTATCCTTGCCAACGCCATAATTTTGAACTACTGTTTTTATGCTAACTGTTGTTGTGGATAGTTTAATGGAGTTAGTGATGAAGCGTGGGGAAGCGTGGGGAAGAAATGAACTAAGCAGTCGGGGAAATTAAACTTACATATGACAAATTTTGATTGAAATTTTGCAATTAAATACCAAAACGCCTACATTATTAGACGGATAGCTGTTAATGTAATATTATATAAAGAAGTGTATACAGCCGCTTGCGTAGCAAATTATTTGATATGCGTAGTCTTAGTTTACTATGATGTTTACATCAGATGTTTGATTTACGGCTTGTCAGAGTTTTCGAAATGACAATCAGATCGCACTACGTAGTCCTGGAGAAAGTCCAACTGCAAAAAACAGATTTTTATCAACAACCGAAAATCATCCAGTTGCGTTCAAGCTAAATGAAATTCAGCATTTGGTCTAATTATGTATGCTTATTAAAATTATTATTATTTTTATGATGATCTATGTATGTATTTGCATAAAAACTATGAATTAAATCGAAAACGTGAAACGTAATTGGAATAATTTGGGGTTCGTTATCTTCTAAAGGTCTCTATGGGGATGTGTTGCAAAGTGTTGAGTTATTATATGAGGGAGGATACCTAAAGTAAACGGTGTATCTCTTCATCTTGGAATTGTTCCAAACTATCCAAATTGTTCCACCATTTAAATAAGAAAGTTTGACAGATTAACTTAAACCATGGAGTAAAAACCAAAGATTCGTCTTCAAACATTTCTTTCAATTCGTTGGCATCAACATATTTGTAATCCTTAACTTCATTATAATTAGCATCAATAGTAATGTCATTTTTAGTTTTCAAGATCAAAATGTAGTCTATTTCATGTTCACCCCACTTAGAAGATTCGTCTCCACTGGCAGATTTGTAATGAATTCTAGTTAAATAAGTAAAGTTTGCTAATGGAGTATCACTGTAAGGAATACCCAATTCATGTTCCAATTTTCTTTGAGCAGCATTTTTAGCCCCTTTGATGGCATTAGCCAATTTCTTAACATCACCAGCTTCTGAATTACCATCAACACCTAATTCGCTTGGGACACATAACGGATGAGAACAACAAGTGTTTGTCCACATTGCTGGGAAAGTGATCTTTTCATCGGCTCTTTGTTGTAATAATAATTTTCCATCTTCATTAAATAAAAAGACAGAGAATGCACGATGTAATAATCCAGCATTGATGTTGTCCATAATATGACATAATTTCTTGGTACCTGCTCCTAAAGGTATATCATCGTTATCTAAAACAATACATAATTCTTCCATTAATCTGATTTGTTCTTCATCATGACCATCGAATAATTCTGAATCAGAAGTGACTGTGTAATTTTCTGAACCTGAGGATGTTGGGATACCAGAGATTCTTTTTAATGGGGTGATATCAGGCCATTGTTGTAAGATATCTTCAGAGGAGAGACCGGCTACTAATTTGGCGTATTCAGATGACATTTTGTAAATTATATGGGCAATGAAACTTTATCTCTGGAATATTTCTTTAGAGGGTTGAAATTAAATGTGTTGATAGATAGCTGTGATTGGTAGCAGAAAGATTCTTTCTTGAGCTAGATGTTGTTTGATGTGGTAATGATCAAAAGACAAAGGGGTGTGGAAATCACGGTGGTCTTGTGCTTTTAATAAAAAGTGGAAGATAAAAAGTTGTTTACAAAAATTTTTCTGATTTTATAACTTAACAAGTGCAACATTCATTCATTCATTCATTTACGTTAGTATTAAATTTTTTTTACAACCGAAATCACAAATCTCCAAAAAGAAATCAACGAAAGTTTTACTTTAGAGGAACGAGCTTTGAGGAATTGTATTCAAGGAGTAGAATATTTCCCAACGGATTATTGCCCCAGATATATATCTGATTTACAGCTTAGCAGGATTATCTAGTTAAAATTAATTATAATTGAATTCAGCCATACGTATGGTATATAGATCCTGTGTGGTTTGTGGGCGGTGGTGTGTGTTTGAATATCTTAAATCTATTTAGCATAAAATGTCGTATAAAACAATTTATCAAATTTCGTCTCTCGTATAAATTTGATGATTGAATTATCAGTGAAACAAAACGTTAAAAGCGTTAACAAAATCATAATCTATATACACTACCTTCTCTGAGACTTCTTTTTTCTGTTGTGCCTTACACACCCAGGAGTAATTTTTTAGTTAGGCTAATAACAATAATATGGAAATGGAAATCAAAAACCTAAACTTTATTATGAACAGTACATACAGAAAAGGACAGCCCGTTAATTGACGTTGGCATTCACGAAAAAACTGAAGGGAAGCCAAAAAAAAAAAAAGCTTTGGACAATAGATCTGAAAATTTTCTCACACCCTGGCATAAATTAACAACACTTGATTCTATTCAATAGTTTAGGTTAGCTTCATATTTGTTTAAAAAAGTAAAGAGCTTATATAACGTGTCTGTTTCCCTAACAACTCATCCCTTTTGTTTACTCCCCTTTGTATTCCATTGTGTGTAATAATACTGTTCTGCTATAATGTCTGCTACTACCACCACCGCTTCTCCAGCCAAATCATCTTTTGCCCCAAAGAGATTCATTAAACGTCCAGATGACAAGGTCATGAAGGAAGAAATTGATTCCTTAAGAAACGAAATTAAGAAATTGGATGTTCAAAACCAAGATCTTAACGCTCAAATTGCTAAATTACAAATTGATCAAAAGGTTATGGACAAGAGAAACCAATTACAACAAGATTTCAAGGATTTGATTGCTAAGCAAGCTACCATCAAGAACGAACGTAATGCCATTAACGATCAAATCAAATCAATTGATTCTCAATTAAAGAAAAAAATTGCTGAAATCCAAGCTCAAACTTCTAAGAACAACTTTAAGAATGTTGCTGAAATTGATGCTAGAATTAACTCCTTGGACAGTTTAATTGATGCTGGTAATTTAAAATTGGCCGATGAAAGACGTTATGTCAAAGAAATGTCTTCCTTACGTAAATTACGTAAAGATTTTGGTGGTATTGAAAAGACCCAAGCTTTGATTGATCAAGATAAAGAAAAGATTGCTGAATTAAAGAAGAAATTATCTGGCGTTCAAAATAAGGAACTTCAAGCTCAATTTGAATCTATTCAAAAGGAATTAGACACTATTAATGATTCAAACAAGACTATCATTGGTAAGAGAAATGAATTATACGATAAGAGATCTGAAATTAAGAAACAAAAGGATGAAAAGTTCGATCAAATCAGAAAATTAAAGACTGAATTTGATGAAAAGTTTGCTAATTTCAAGAAGCAATTAGCTGAAGAAAAGAAGAAGCGTGATGAAGAATATAAACAAAAATTAATTGATGAAAAACAACAAAGAAGAAAGGAACAAGCTGAAAAGCAATTAGCTGAAGCTTCCGTTCCTGCTTTTACTGAAGAAATTAACTCTATTCACAATTTATTAAGTTACTTTGATCCATCTTATGTCAAACCATCTCCAAAGGGTTACTCCGCCACTTCTTCCGCTTCTGCGAACGATAACGTTAGGAAGGTTGAATTCCCATCCGATGTCGTTGTTATCAAAAAGGAACAAGAAAGTTTCTTTGCTGGTTCTAAGTCTAAGAAATCTAAGCAACACAAGAAGAAGTCTAAGAACTTCACTGTCGCCCCAGACGTTGTTGTTTCTTTAAGTGATTTAAGTATCCCATTCCCAACCAAGGAAGAAGACGTTGAAGGTACTATCACCATCTTGAAGGAAACTTTAACTGCTCTTGAAGAAAAACAAGCTGAACAAACCAAGATCAATATTGAAAAGGCCAAGGCTAGAATTGCCAAATTAGAAGACGAAGAAGATGCTGCTGAAGAAGAGGAAGCTGCTGCTGGTGAAGACCATGAAGAAGAAGTTGCTGAAGGTGAAGAACAAACTACTGAAGCTTAGTTGAATTTCTAAATTCTCAAACGTTTTGACATTAAGACTGTGTTTGTAGTTGAGTTTGGTTTGTCCTACTACCTACACCCGTACATAAATACATTTAGTTAAATTTTTAAATAGTTAATTATTCAAAATAGACAATCTGGAAGCGATTAATTTAATTAATTAAAATTTCGCAATTCTTGTTGATCGATGTCTTCCCATTCCATCCAAAGAAAAAAATCCATTCGATGAGATCCATCACTAATTTTTTTTCACCAAATACCAAACCACATACATCATCTTTATCTACCACAGAAGCAATCCTAAAGATGTCTAAAAGAAAGAACCCGGATCCAGTGCCAACAACGCAACCCATCAAGAAACCAACAAAGTCAACTCCACCTACAACTGTATCTATATGCATACCATCAACTGTCATTGGAGATAAAAATGCCTACAATCTTCAACAAATCACTACAATTGCGTATCAGATAGCAAAAGCAGCCACTATCTATAATGTGGTTGAGATTGTTATTGTGGATGTTCCAGTTGCACAAGTTAAACAGAAGGAGGAAGGGCAAGGTGCTGCCCAAGTTGTAAGTGGGGATAAAGGAGGGAAGAAGTTGAAGTTTAATGAGGATTTGGAAGTTGGCAGTGATAAGAGAGTAGAAGAGAAGAAGGATGTAACTGAAGTGCCTTCTGGAGAGGATAGGTCGTTGATATTGGCTAGTTTATTGCAATTTTTTATTACTCCTCCATATTTAGTTAAAACGATGTTTTCACCCAATTTGAATGATAAATTCAAAAATATATTACCAAAGTTCAAACATGCTTTTAAATTACCCAAAATCACCACATTGCCATTTATGTCAAATAATGAAGTGTATAAGAATTATAAAGAAGGGATCATAATTCCTCGTGAGACACCTAAAATTAAAAAGAAAAACCTGAATAAAAAGGTGAAAAATCTCCATAAGATAACTATAAGTAAATATGCCAATATTGGAGAAGCACAAGCCTTGGAGTTAAATATCAAAAGAGAAATTCCAGTATATTCAAGAGTCACAATCGATGTTAAGAATAAAACTATTGTGTCCCCATTAGAAGCATATGGAATTCAAGGCCATAAAGGAGCATTTGGATATCATGTTAGATTAGTAAAGCAATTTAATAAAATCTTCACTCAATGCCCAATTCCTCAAGGGTATTCCTCCAGTGTTTATGTTAATTGTGATGACTATTTCCAAAGTAATGATAAGATTGATGATTTAAATAAATTGCCAACCTATGATAGAGCCGATGATGAAGAGAGCCGCAATGTATTAATGGTGTTGGGGAACTATCGTGATTTACAAAGAAGTTTTGAACATGACAAACAGAACCTTGAAGGTGTAGATACAGTTGGACAAATGTTTGATGGTAAATTGGACGTACCTAAGGGTATTAGAATTGAAGATGGTATATTAATTGGTTTAACTAAGTTGATGCTGTAGGATTATATTTATACTCAAGTAGTAAAGAAAGAAATGTTCTAGAACGGATTTAAACACAGTTGTAACATGCAAAAAATGCTAAATGTAAACTGTAAAGTCCTAAATAGGAAATGTCGATGTATGTTTCAGGGTAGTCATTGTCCATGATTCTAAAAATAATCATCTCGAGAATTGAAATTAGTCGTGTAGTTTGTCTGTTTTCTTTTTTGCTTTTCTTTTTTTTTTCATGCAACGTTGAACAATGGAATTTCATTCTACTAATACTAATACCTTCATGGGTACTTACATACAGCCATTAACATAAACATAGAAAACATTTTTAGTTAATTTTAGTTAACAATTTTCTATAAATAAAATTATTAAGTAAGATCTTCCACATATTTTCATTTCATTTTCTTTTATTCGAAATCACTTGATTTTATTAACCAAACTCATCTTTTATACCCTATAACAACAACATTAATACTTTCTACTCATTCTTATTAAGTTGTTAAGTATCCTTTCATTTCATTTCAAACAAATCAAATAAAATCAAATTATACAACTTCGTCACAATGCAAATTAAATTCTTAACTACACTTGCTGCAGCCCTCGCTTCTGCTAATGCCATGGGTAACGTATGTATATACACATGTCCAAAACACAGTATTCGACTCTATCCACGGATCAACAGCGTCAAGGAGAAAGAAAGTGTCAATCACACTTCTTACCGACAAACTAAGACAATTTTTCTTCAATGACGAGGCGGAGGTTTTGAAATTCAGACAACATCAACACATTTACTAACATAATCAAATTTAGCTTGCTTTCAACTTAGGTGTTAAGGACAATGCCGGTCAATGTAAGACCGTCCAAGAATTCGAATCTGACTTAGACTTATTAAAGCAATACACCAACATCGTTAAAACCTATGCCGTTTCTGATTGTAACACCTTACAAAACTTGGGTCCAGCCGCCCAAGCCGAAGGATTCCAATTAATGCTCGGTATTTGGCCAAATGATGATGCTCACTTCCAAGATGAAATCAATGCTCTTAAGACTTACTTACCAACCATCTCTGTTTCCACCGTCAAGGTTTTCTTGGTTGGTTCTGAAGCTTTATACAGAGAAGATTTAACCGCTACCGAATTAGCTGACAAGATTGCCACAATCAGAGAAGTCGTTGCTGACATTAAGGATAAGGATGGTAAGTCATACGCTGGCATTCCAGTCGGTACTGTTGATTCATGGAATGTTTTAGTTGATGGTGCCGCCCAACCAGCCATCAAGGGTGCTGATGTTGTTTACGCTAATGCCTTCTCTTACTGGCAAGGACAAACCCCACAAAATGCATCTTACTCCTTCTTTGATGATATCATGCAAGCATTACAAGTCATCCAAACCACTAAAGGTTCTACTGATATTGAATTCTGGGTTGGTGAAACTGGTTGGCCAACTGACGGTACCCATTTCGAAGATGCACAACCTTCCGTCACAAACGCCAAGAACTACTGGCAACAAGCTATCTGTGCCATGAGAGCTTGGGGTATCAATGTTGCTGTTTTCGAAGCTCTTGATGAAGCTTGGAAACCAAACACTTCTGGTACTTCTGATGTTGAAAAGCACTGGGGTGTTTGGGATGCTAATGGAAAATTGAAATACCCAATTGATTGTCAATTCAATTAAGTTCAGACTGCGCTTTATTTCGCTAGCTGAATTATTTTGTGATATTGGGTATAATTTTGTAGTGAAGGGGCAGTGAATTTATCTTGACGTATGCTTGTTTCTTTCAATCTTGTTTAAAAAGGTAGATGTTTATATTCTAAATGGTTTTGTTTATTTCGTGATTTTCGTTAAAGTTATATAGATCTTGTTATTAGAAATAATAATATATAAATATTAAATTGCATAGTTGCTTGGTTTTATGAGGAAGTTATAAGCTCTTCGTTTTACTAACTCCTTATCGATAGCTCATCAATTAAATTTTTGTTATGAAAATAAAAATGGAAGATATCTTCCACTGCTGTTGAAGGATCGCTCCTATATGGCATGATCAGGTTATCATTGTTGATGCTCATACTGTCATTTCTAACGCATGCTTGGAAACCAGATAAGCAAACTCGAGAAATCTTCTCTCAAATCCAAGGTACTTGGCAATCCCAAAGCGCAAGAGTCACAACAGGACCTGACTTCTTCAATCACATACAAGAACTACTTATAGAACCTTCACTCCCGGGCATACTGTATTCATTTTCTGAAACAGGACACTGGGAATATGCTGCATACATTGTAGAGGGGAATAATCGAGATCACGCATGTCCCAAAGGGAAATTAATATGGCAACATGGACAATTGAAATACAATAAACGAACACATAGAATTAATTTAATTCCAGAAACACATGATGGAAGACAATTAATCAGTGAGCCATGTTTTGATGATGGAGAATCCAGATATGTTCGATATACACAATATGAAGAGTTGGGGTTTGAAGTTAAGATGGATGAATATTTTGGGAAGTTGAGGTTACAATTGTATAATCATGATGGGACAAAGAAACAACCTTTGTGGTTACTTTCAAGAAATACGAGTATGTTACCTACTGGTAGACTAACATCTAAGAAAAAGGTTTATGTAGATCTATAATTTTTAGTAATATTAACAGCCAACAAATGTTGATAATATGTGAACTGGTTCACTCATTGAAATTTTTTGTAATTTTGCAACCAATTTGTGAGACATACCAACCTCTACGACAACACAAACTTTAAATAACCATTTAACTTAAAAATGAATACCTTCTTACCCAAATTGTAACTATCACAAGTTGATATTATCTGGCTATCCGATATGCTTCCATTTCAACTCAGTTCTAAGAATAATAACTGCATGTCACATGAAATCTGATTGGTCAATCACCAGTCGCACAAAATTGATCGAACAGAACGGGTGAAATAACACAAACACCAAACAATAGCTCCAAATATGTAAGATCACCATATTTGAATATCCACGAATGAAAATATATGTCAATATGATGGTTATACTGCGTTATAAGACTTTTTTTTACATTAAGACATCAAGAATGTTTGGATTTTTCGAGGTTTGTTCAACATAACTTCGATTACTACATTTTTGACTTCAACAAGCAAGACTTCGTGGCCAAGCTGGTTAAGGCGTGAGACTGTTAATCTCAAGATCGTGAGTTCGACCCTCACCGAGGTCGCTTTCTTTTTAAAAAGTTGAAATATGTTACCTGTTCAAGTTAGAAAGTTGAAGAATGTGTTTAAAGTTGTGTTGGAATTTTTTTTCTCTCTTTTGCAGCTGGGTGAAAAAAGTTCTGTTGGTGCGGTTTTCAATTGGGAGTGAATTTTCTTGACGTTTTAACGGGCAGGGGTGTGTGGGTCTTTAGAAAACGCGGGTTAGTATGGAATTGAAAGCTTTGGGATTCAATAAATATCACCATACAGGTCTAGTACTAAGTTTACTTCCGTTAACTTTAAATGTCTCAAAGAATGGTACAATAAGTGGGTTAGTGAACTGAGCACGTTTTTAGAAAATTGTAGAACTGGACAGATTTAGGTAAGTTAACTATTGAATTTCTTGTAGTCAAGCACAACTCGATTTACAAGCGAAATCCAGCTTTATAGCTGCCCGTAGCGTTAAAAACAAAACAACGCCCCAACTAGAAGAGTTCTTGGTTGTGATTCAATGAACATATACTTTCGCGCTACCAATAATTCGAATCAAGATTTAAAAAAACATAAAATTTCAATTCGTTCATATTTCCTAAAAATGTTTTCACATACTACAGAAACCTCTCCCCATAAATGTCCAAGCCGGTGGAAGATGTCGCCAGCCAACTCAATATGTTGTCCATTGGCGAAACTACCAAGACATCAATTAAAGTTGGAACGAAAAAGTTGCCAAAGAGAGGAAATATATTTGAGGTAGTTGAATCCACTGAAAAGAACACATCTATAAAGTTGAACAATATTAAATAAGGTCAATCATTAGCAGCTGATATTAAAGTAGAAGCGAAGAAAACTTCTAGTTTGAAAGAGAAGAAGGAAACTTTAGTGAAAAAGGAGAAAACAGAATCAAATACACCAGAAGAAACCGACCAGGCACTACCAAAAGTGAAAAATCAAACATCCAAATTACCTCCTGATAAAGAAGCTTCAAAAGAAAGGAAGTTAAGAACAACAACAGTCCCTAATACTGAAGCGGAAGACGATATAGAGGATATCAGTAAGCAATTTGGAGAATTAAAAGTTGAGACCACTGAAGGGACTCTCACTGACGAATTTGCTGAGGAAACTGACATTGAATCCAACGAAGCTTTGCAAAAAACATTAGGAGGTCTTGAACGTGATGACGAAGTAGCCAATGCCCATTACGAATCTGCAGAATTGACCATCGCGGGATTAAATGTCAAATTATATCCTCATCAAGTCATCGGTCGTGATTTCTGTATGAAAAGAGAAGCTGAACCTACAAAATCTGGGTTATTAGCTGATGATATGGGATTAGGTAAAACCATACAGATGATTGCACTGATGTTGACTAATAGAAACAAAGACTTGAAGAGTAAATACTTGAAGACAACCTTGATTTTATGTCCACCAGCAGTGATGCACCAATGGAAATACGAAATTGAAACCAAAGCTAGTGGGTTATCCGTCTTGATTTTTCATGGTCCAAAGAGAGCACAATTAGTAGGCTCTATTCCAAAATATGATGTTGTTATATCGACGTACCCTACAGTTACCTCTGAAGTCAAGTCAGAAACAAAATTTTGCGAATATAAATGGTTTAGAATAATTGCAGATGAAGCTCATCAACTAAAGAATCCCGATACCGAGAGAACTAAAGCTGTGAATGAGTTGAAAGCGGAACGTAAATGGTGCCTCACTGGTACTCCTGTTCAAAACGATGCATATGATTTATTGAGTCTTTTGAACTTCTTGCGGATTGATGATAAACAAATTGACTGGTCCTTTTTGACTATTAAACAATGGAAAGAAGATAGCGGAACATGTCAGCGGAATTTGAAAGCTTTGCGAGGATTATTACAAGATGTAATGTTAAGACGTACTAAGGCGATTTTGAAGTATTTGGAATTACCCCCGAAGAGAATGTATAGAGAAATGATTCATTTATCAGAGGAAGAAAGAAATGTCTATTTGTGCTTTCAAAAAATTATTGAGCATAGTAAGCAGAGCATGAATTATGCTTTGATTGAAGATTTCTTAAAAATAAAAATTGAAAACTGGTCATATGCGTCAGTCGTTGCAATTTTCTTGAGATTGAGACAATTCTGCTCATTTTGGAAGATTGTAACCGACTTCACTACAAAGGTAGTATCTACAAGTGATGAAGAAGGCGATCAAGATTTAGCAGCAGAAATGAGAAGCTCAATCAATAAATTAAGAGCTAGTAAAAATTATTCCAAGATGAAGTATGCTTTAAAACTCTTGGAGCAAGATCGTGCTAGAAAGACTATTATGTTTACCAATTTTACCTCAGGATTCGATGAGTTGGTCGAAATACTCCATGAAAATGGATATGATTCAATAACATATCATGGTGCCCTTAAAACTGATTTGAGAGAAGCAGCATTGACACTAATATTCCAATCCTATTGACATCTATCCAAGCTGGTGGGGTTGGTTTGAACTTAACCGCCGCTTCAGGAGTTATTTTCTTAGATCCATGGTGGAACCCTGCAATTCACGCGCAAGCTGTTGATAGAGTTTATCGAATTGGACAAGTACTTGCAGTTGATGCTTATGAATTATATACCGAAGGAAGTGTAGAGGAAAGAATGTATGAGACATTGGACAAGAAGAAGGAATTGTCTGATGCTATTATCGAGAACAAAGATCCTAAGAAAAAGAAGGATGGCAAGGGCTTATCGATGAAGACCATAGAGAAACTTATTGGAACGGATAGTGTTGCAGAAAATTATGGTTAGTCTGAAGAAATATGGATCGCGTCTTCAGAATTGTGTAAGTTTTCGAAAGAAAACCAAGAATTTACCCTACATAGAACATTTCAATGGAACCTGTTTAGGAACATTTACAGACTAGATCTTACTGTATAGAAAAATTGCAAATGTTTTTTAGTATCGAAAACTATAAAATAAAATTAAACCTGTCTATATGTAATAACGTGACAAACAAAGGCCGAAAAAGCATGGAACATTAACCGATTATTATTAAAAAGATTTATCAAAAACCTAGAAAGGGATATCAAACCATTAAGAATGAAGCAACCAAAGCAGCAACACCTAAGAAGGAGGTGACCTTAACATTGTTAGAACCATTTTCGATGGTGCTGACAGCTGGAGTTGGTTGTTGGCTTGAAGTAGGAACGGTAGTTAAGGAAGCAACTTGAGAAGAAGCAGCAGCAGTAGTAGTGGAAGCTTCTTGCTTTGATGATTGTTGTTGAGTGGAGGCTCCTTCTCTGGTAGAAGAAACAGATGAACTGGAAGATTCTTCTTGAGTGGAGGAGGCTTCAGATGAGGTAGAAGTAGTTTCTTCAGTGGAAGAAGTTGGTTCAGAAGAGGTTGGTTCAGAAGAAGTTTGAGCTTCAGTGGAACTTTCTGCCTCAGTAGTAGTTTCCGCCTTAGTAGTTGTAGTGGAGGAAGAAGTCTTAGAAGTAGAAGAAGTAGTTGGATTTTCGGAAGAACTGGTTGGATCAGAAGAAGATTGAGCTGCTGGTTCTGGAGCTGGATCACCTACTCTACCATTAACGGCACCACCAATAGCCCTAATGGATTGCCAAGTACCAGATTGATCAGTGTATTCATATTCAGTACCGCTTGAGTAATCGCTGACAGATAATGACTTGATGTAGTAGTGGAATGGAGCTTGAGAGTAGTCGGTAATACCACCGGCCCATTCAATAGTACCTGGAGCATTACCTGGATCACCACCAGCCCAAACACCAGCAAAAATCTTCATAGGTGATTGTGGGTAACCTTGAGGAGCATTAGCAGCATCCAAAGTTCTGACAGTGACACCATCAAGAGACCAAGAAAGACTATCCTTCGTCCATTCAATGGTATAAGTGTGGAAGTTCGATAATGGAGAAGAAGAGGTTGGATGATATGCACCTCTATCCCAAGTAGCAGTATTACCTTTGATGAAGTAGTTGGATTGGAATTCATATGGATCACCACCAAATAATTCAATATCGATTTCATCTGAATCATCTGATTGTAAGTAGAAGGAAGACACAATACCTAAACCTTCTGCAGCTTGTAAAACAACTTCAACTTTACCAAACATAATATAAAAGTCGGAAACAAGACTTGGGTTGTCGAATCTCTTGTTCATGGTTAATGCAACACCATTGCTTCCATAAGTGATATCACCACCGTTATTAATTTGTGTGAAACGATCAGATGGACCACTAAAGTTTTCAGTGAAGGAAGTACCTAAAGCAGGGACAGGAGAACATGTAGAAGTCAATGGATTACATGCATGGACATAACCTGCGAGTGAGTAGGCAATTGTAGCGAGTGCAATGAATTTCATTGTGTTGTGTATGTATGTGTGTTTGTAAACCTCGAATTAGAGGAAGAACTTGCAAAAATTAAATGGATAATAGTTTAATAATGGGAGAAACTACTAAAAGACAAAGTAAAAATTCTAAATGCTGGTATGAAGGGGAATACGAATGGATTTATATAGAAGAGGATTTCCAAGATTGAGAGGTCGTCATTGAAAATAGTGGGGGCCTGACCAAAGGAGTCGAGCAAGTGATAAATCTGTGCCAATTGCCCAATTAAGAAATATTTTTTAACTTAAACAATAATAAACTTGTCAGAACAATTAAAATTATTTTTAGAAGTTTTTCGTATATACTATTTTGAGTTTATTTTTTCAGTTGCCAAATCTAACAATCTCGCAATAATTAAATTATTATAGTTGTGTTACACAAAATGTAAGCAGAAAACAAAGAGCATTTAAGATTGTTGCTCCAGAGCTCTCCTCTCCCTGGCACCACCACTCCTTGTTGAATATTACAAATTAGGTAACTTTCCAAAGGAAAACATAAACATGAGCGGGACAGCTTCCAAATAAACCTAACATAACCTGGTATTATTATTAATGATTAATTACTTGCGCAAATAATGGGTTGTGTAAATTAGACGTTGTGCCGGGACAACCGTTAAGTAAAAGTAGTGGTGTCGATTTGGTAAAAAAACATTAAGATTGATTAGTGTGTAAATCTTGCAAGCCTTGAAAGACACAAGGATTGAATAGATTTCGGTATTATTTTGCGCTCATGACAAAACCCAAATTGTTATCTCGTCTAATTGAAGCTAAGCTTTCTGGTTGCCGAGGGAGGGGCGAAATCGGATAGCCAAGGAGGTGGTTTCTACAGAGACGTAATATTCACGATGACACCATTTCTCAAAGCATCTTGTACAGGCAATATATTACCTTTTAAAACTTTAAAAAATTGATGGAATTCAATCAAAAGGTTTTTCTTCTGGGATGACCAAGTTATTGATAGACTGAAAGAAAACTGGGGCCAGAGGTGAAAAAGATATTTACTAGTTCGTTTTATAAATAGAATACACGAGGCTTTAAATAATTTTAAATTAATAATGACTATTCATCTCAATTTAAGCACTCATGCCTTCTTGACTTTTAGTTCTTTGTCTTTTGTTTGTTTGTTAGGTTGTCCTCGATCTTACACAAAAGTCAGACAATTAGATTGCGAAAAATAAATTGGTTCTTTCAATTGTCTTTCACTTAGTGTTAAATCTTAACATACGCGATAAATGAAATTCAATGCAAAATTCTGTAATACTAAGATTGTGAATAGAACCGTGCGTGTAATTATAAATTATACCAAGAAAATAGAAACAATGGAATTATCAAGTTCATCTTGTTTTCATTTATGACCGAACTTCGATCACTCTCACCATATCGCAAAACAATTAACGAGGGTACCAAACATGTTCTTGAAATAATAGTATAAAACCCGACGCGTCTGCGAATATTACAAGCGGGTAAATATCAAAGAAAATAATAATGCAACATTTTTTACAGTGCTGTCTGTAACCTCCGGGATCGGCATTTGCTTGTCAAATGATGGTACGTGATCTTGCATTAAGTCCATTAGTAGACCCACCAACCACAGGGGCAATATCATAACTCCAAGACTCTTTTTACAATCTGAAACATTTGTACTCATGAAAAATCTCTTCTTTAACAACCATACTGTGCGACGCCCATGCTGTAGCAATATGGGTTAGCTACATCCAACTACGGCGGAAGGCAGTATTTGTCAAGCAAATCGACGCTCCATTTTTAAATACCGTAGCAATTTTACTAGACCAATGCAACCTAGCTAGGTGCAACAAATTGGTGTTTCGACTAGTTACATTATTCCCTCAGGTTTTATTATGGGCGCAATGTCATTTCTGTATGGTTAAGGAAACATATTTAAGAGGCCGAAAAAAAGTCTTTCAGGCAAGAAGTATTTTTCACGTTCCTTTGGTCCTGAGACATTCATGAAAACTAAAACTGGCTTAAAGAAAACCTTTAACCCTCCTAGTGAAAATGTACAAGCGAAAGCCTAATTGGGAAACATCATCCTCTATTATCATCTGATGCAAAATATAATAATGAAGCCAATGAATCAGAACATAATGGGAACAACAATATCTCGACCATTTTAGTTCAGCCACAACTTCAATTTTACAAAAAAATGAAAGCTCGCTAGTGAACAAGCTTTAATTAGTTAAAAAATTGGGTACATTACTTTAAAGCTAAAATCAACATACGCTACTAGCTTAACCAATCATTTATATTTATTTTCTTTACTAAAAAGGGTTTTTCAAATTTTCCCTCTAACCTACTGATTGCCAGTATTTTATTTCTGTATGTAAAACATGTATAAGAGATCTAATAAATGGTGTATAACGTAAAAAAAGTATCAAAGCCCGACGCGGGGGTCGAACCCGCAACCTTTTGATGTCTAACATAAGAGTCAAACGCTCTACCGATTGAGCTAGCCAGGCGCTATTCGTGGAGTTAAAAGTCAAAGTCACATGATCCGGATCAGGTGACACGTCACGTGATTTTAAATAAAAAATTTTATCTCATGTTTCGTCATCAGCAGAATTTAATTTTTTTTTTGGAAGAAAAGGAATGATTTCTTTTTCTTCATTTTTTTTTTGCTATGAAATGAATGAATGAATAAACAAAAAAAAAAAAAATTGGATGATAAGCAAAGACCAAGATTAATAATTAGCAATTCCATAATAATCCAGAAGAAATAAAAAAAGAACAATTTCATTCTGGACCATTACAAGTATAAGAGTCTTAGAGTAAAAAATCGTCAACAAACTAAATCCACTCCCACTCCACCCCACATATAGTCATAGACTCACACAACAAACAATACATCCCCTAAACGAACTAAGCCCCTCATTGACAACGACAATACATAAATTTAATTTGCCTAAGGACAACTCGACAAACGTAAAAAGGCCATACTCTTCTGAAACCAATCAACCCCCTTCCAACTGATAGATTAACAACAGCGTCTAAAATAATAACACAACCAACCCAGTGATATCCCACAACCTACGACCAACGCTAGCGTATTTAAGCATGTTTATAGAGCCTGAGCAAGTATATTCCTCAGAGGAACATCTGTGGCAAATACAGACAGATAATCCGCCACTAATGCCTCCATATGGACGTGGTGGTGGAAACCATTCATACGATAATGAGTTTAATCAGTTTATTGTCGTAGTTTCAATCACATTTAGTATAATATTTGCCCTTACAGCTCTTTCAGTCATTTTGATTTACTTCATCAGAAGAAGGATGAGGTTATCAGAAGATGAATTGATTCGAGAAGAAGAGAACCAGGCATATTTGGAATTAAATAGTGACGAACAAGAATTATATTTCCAATCAAAAGAATATTTGGCTACTAATCCATACGTAAACGGTGAATTAACCATGAGCCAAAAATTATCCATTCAAGAAAAGGGAATTAATGTGTTTGAATTTCAAAAAAGTTCAATGTTGACAAATAATGATTTAACCATCTTGAACAAGTTTGAATTAAACTTTTTTAAAAATTTTGAATGTTCAACTCAAACCAATCTTCCGATCCCAATGAAAAATGAAGTTTATTATTTTGAAACCAAGATCTACAACCTCCCAAACCCCGATGAAACTTTAATATCTATCGGTTTGGCAATAAAACCATATCCTTGGTTCAGACTCCCTGGACGCCATGCGCATTCCATAAGTTATGATTCAGATGGATATCGGAGATATAACCAGCCATTTAAGTTCACCAATGATCCTCCATTCCCTAAACTCACACAAGGTGATGTTGTAGGAATAGGGTATAGAACAAGATCAGGTACAGTTTTTTTCACTAGAAATGGGAAAAAAGTGAGCGAATCAAAGTTGGGAGGACATATTCGTAATTTCAGAATTGCAAATCAAGGGCAAATATTCCCAATTATAGGCTCAAATAATATTTGTTCCATTCATGTAAATCTTGGCCAAAGAGGATTTGTATTTATTGAAGGGAATGTGAAATCTTGGGGATATGCCCCATTAGAAGGTTCAGGTCCAGCACCTCCCGCATATAGAAAGTTCAATTCTGATATCTTATTGGAAAGATCAGAAGTTGATGAAGAGAATAATGACCTAAGTGAGAGAGAAGATGGTTTCCCACCAGAATTTTGGGAAATACATGGAGGGTCTTCTGGTCCATCCCCTCCTCCGATTGAACAGGATAAATTCAGTTATAATGCTTATTCTGAGGTTGGATCTTGTGATGAGAGAATAACTATGAATACCTTGTGCATTCCAAATCGACCTCCCTCTTATGAAGAAGGAACTACGGTGGGTGCGGGTAATAATAGTTCTAACGGAGAAACTGGAGATATCTTTGATGACCAATATGAGATTGATGTCCCTGATTCGGTGAATGACCAACAAAATGCCAATATCCAAGATACTCCTGAACGACCTGAAAATCCTGAAACCGTACAGAATGAAATTGTAGATGAGCTGCAGCTCGCGGAAGCTGAATGCGCAACTGAACAAGAAGAAATAGCAGAAGCACAAAATGACGTGGAGAATGCTGCTGTGCCGATTGAAGTAGATAACAGACTTGAACAGAATGAGAGATTAGATGAACATATGGAACAAGATGAGCCAAGCAATGAAGACGGACACTAGCTGTAACGAAATCTTGCTTTTTTATATTTATACATTTTAGACCTATATACTATAGTTGGGTTGTAATTCTTTTTAATGATAATTGTTAATGATAAATTTCTGAATTCTTTAACTAATAATTGAAGGTTTGTATGGACCAATCAACAATGTAGTATGGTTTTCTAATTGTCTCCATATAATCACCATCCTTACCAAAAGGTTGCAACACATTATAGCATTTTTCTACGGATTTCGCATCGTGTTCCCCACAATGTTGATTGTTACTATGTTGAAAGCAAGGTTATGTTAGGATGTACCCCGTATTTTAAAATCACTCTGACAAAATAAAAAGAAACCAAAAATAGACTTTGTGACACATTTTCCAAAAGGAGTAAACAACAGCGAGGCAAGTCAAAATTTTCAACCGAGCACTCACCTTTGTAAAAGTAGATCTAGTGGTCTCCACATTCCACGAGTGAATTCTCAATCCCCAACACCAATGACCTCAATGGAATACCGCTTGTAACATATTGCACATGCATCAATTTGTTTTGTCCTATTGTGTTGTAGTGAACCACTAGCGCAAGGTTTTACGCAAATGGACTTATCCAAAGGGAAAGGCTCAGTTGCAGTTCGGAGATAGATGGGTTTTAGACTTTCTGATGCCTGCTGTAGACCACAAAGACCCAAGACTACCAGGCTAAAAGTTTCTTTCCACATCAAACGTTTTCTTTTCTTAATTATATTCTCTGCCCCCACCAATGCACTAATAAACAATCTGCTAGTTATTTGACAATGAGGAGTAATTATAATGTGTTAGTTGTAGACAATTAACCCAAAGGGTTTTGCATAATTGAAGTTAATATTTTTTAGTTGTGGTAAACAATGAATGGGCATGTTATAATTAATTCAGTAAAATATTTTCCTTCGAATGCCGCAGCCAATTTCTGTTTAGTTTACGCAATTGAAAAGTTTGCTAATTTGTTGAGCCATAGTGGGGATAATTATTAATTAACGTTGTGCCAACATGTAGCAGCTATAAGCTCGTTAATGGTATCCCGAGTTAGGCTGTCACCCTCCCCCCCTCAGATATTGCATTGTTTCTTATGAAAATAGAGAGTACAAAACTAAAATTACAACTTTCAACGTTCTTTGAGTGTGGATTTATAATTTTGGAAGTAAGTTCCCCAAACTTTATTTCATGCAGAAAACGCCCTATATAAAGAGACTCTGAATCCTTTATCAATCCAATAGAATTTGTAGATTCGAATTTAGACCGTTTAAACATTTACTTTTCAGTTCCCATTCACTAACTATGATTCAAAAATTTACTTGCGTTCCAAAGACAGACTATGATGTCATCATAATTTCTAATGGAACCATAAACCAAATAGAATCTAAATTGATAGAAATAAACGAAAATTCAAATAATACCATACCTTTAACTTCGAAGATAACATATTTGGATGATTTCAAGGCATTAATGAATCACTTACATGAAAAAGACATGAAAACTTTCCCAGGAAAAGTAGTATTCATGTTCTTCAATGGATTGGAATACATCCAAAATATGATCAGCGATTTGATTGATCACTATAGCAAAAGTTTCTTGTTATCAAATTTCACTCAATCTTGCAATTCTAATTCTTTTGAAAAATTGGAAAATGTTTATTTATACTTTGATCCTTCTATCTTAATGGTTCAAAAATCCACTTCACCATATGATTTTATGTTATACAACCAACAAAATGACTACGAAAACCAATTGCACACAATCGCTACAATTGCTAAGGACGTTCTCAAGAAAATGAATTTTGTAATTGGAAGAATTAGAGGTGTTTACATTGATGATTTAAAATTGAATGCGAGGGGGGTCAAACCAATGAAGCCAGTTGCGAAAAGCTGTCAACCAGTTGAAAAGGTTGATTTGTCATGTTTTTCTCACTTGATTATGAGTGATATGATTTTATAGAGGGTTTAACCCATTTATTTATTTAATTCTTTAGATATATATGCTTGATGTTTATATGCCTGACTTAATACATATTTATACACTGTTTAGGACATACGCTAGCGAGTTCGCTTAAGTTTCATATGTGGAGACAAATCGCTTGCGGGAAGAGCCAGGATGTTGCATGTTGATTGCAAAATATTAACGCGGAATTCAAAAAAATACGGATTTAAGCACAGTTTTTCCTAATTAGGAAACGCGCCAGATTGTTTTTATCTCCCTTATCTCAGAACCCCACTATCGCTGTCATGAGGTATAAATATCACAATTAGCAACCGGATTCCAAAAATGAAGAAATGATATCTAAAAAGGCAATGATGGAGGTTCTCTTCTTAATTTTGGTTTCAGCCATTATCGCTGTTGCATACAAGTTTATCAAGAAAACTAACAAAGAACCTTCCATTTTCGCAAATGTGTTACCTGTGACACCAGATTTTCATTGGTCTAATGAAGAGCCACTCCCAATTCGCCCCTTTGTTAATAAGAAAAACTTCAACCCTTCTATGGGAGTTAAGAACTTAGGTAAGACCCCCCAAGATTGGCTCTTGATTGAAAATTCATATTCGTACAAGACAAATCTCAAACGCAAGACACTTGAGGCTCGTCTGGGTCAGATCAGCCATATCCACAAGAATAAGATCACCATCAATGCCTTAAAAGAGTTTTATGAGGTTATTACTCAATTCTTATTAGACAAATATCCTCAGCATTTTAAATATAGTTGGTGGACAGGAATGGTTCACAATCAAATCAATCAAGATAAGTTTCCTAGATATTCCTCATCTCTTTCCCCACAAGAAATGATTACTGTCTTAGGTACGAATCTCGAAGAAGATTTTTTAATACTACTCAAAGATAACCCACAGGACCCCGACGAAGAATATATTCTCCGAGCTGCAGTCAATGGATTCCCAACTGGGTTTGATCCAAGCTTATTATACGATAAACCAGTATCACATATCCACATCCCCGTCCCTCAATATAAGTCCCGCCTTCAGTTCTCAATGCATAAATTTTTTAACAATTTAAAGCCAACAGATCTTTGGGTTCGTCATAATTGGTCTATCCAAACCCATGGAAATTACTTCAATCTTGATGCCTTACATGGACGTGCTGGTGACACTATTGAGAAATTGGAATATGATGATATTGATTTCGAGGGCGATGGATGTTGCTTGAGAGTCGAAAGACAATGTTTTGTAAGATTGCCTAAACTGAGAGCTATCATTATGACAATTCGTACTTATCTTACTCCAGTTAAACAGGTTAAGGACGAAGGATTGGCTGAGGATTTGAGTTTTGCGATTGATTCGTTGCCTGATGATTTGGCTTATTACAAGAGAAGGGAAGCTTGGGGCGAAGCATTGAAAGAATATTTAGCTAAGTGATATCATTTATTTATATAAATTTATCTCGTTATCAGTAGAAGGAGAATAAAATATGAAGAAAAGTGTTATTTACTTTTAGTTTAATTTTACATAATTGGCAGGGAATAAACCGGTTTCTCCGGTCTTTGGACGTTTCCCTGACCACCAGTCATCATCAACAAACTCGATATCAACAATTATTTCCCCTTCTTCAAAACCGATTTCATTGTCTTCATCCTTTTCGTAATCATATTCGGCAGTAGCAGTTGGCTTAGATGCAATACTTGGTTCATCTCTAGATGGCAAAGCAGGCACAGGAGCAGAAGCTGGCTCCTCTTCCTTTTCTTCCTCTTGCACATTTGCATCTTCCTTCTTTTCATTCAAGGAAACATAAGCGGCTGGGAATAATCCAACTTCACCAGTCTTGGAATGCTTACCGGACCACCATTCTTCATCAGTGAATTCAATATCAACAATCAAGTCTCCTTCAGCAAATGCAATTTCGTTATCTTCATCCTTTTCATAGTCGTACTCGGCGGTGGCAGTAAAAGATTCCTTCTTTGGTTCTACGGAAGTTGCGGATGCTCGGGAAGGTAATGTTGGAACTGGTGGTTCTTCTTGTTCTTCTTCTTCTTCTTCGACTTCTATAGGTTCGGCAGCTCTAGATGGCAAAGAAGGAGCAGCTGGAGATTCTTCTTCCTCATCTTGGTTTTCTTGCTCTGGTTCCTCTTCAACTTCAGGTTCAGGTTCAGGGGCCACGTGTCTGATTGGCGGTGGAGGCAAATTTCTAACAGGCGCCTTTATAACTTCTTCCTTTTCTTCTTCTTCAATATTCGCCTTTTGCTCAAATTGGCTAACTAATTCAGAAGTATGAGATGGCTCTTCATTACCAGAAGCCTTGACTGGTTCTTCATCTCCAGAAACAGTCTTGTACTGGCCTCTCTTTTCAGCCCAAATTTGGGCCGGAGTTTTACCTCCTTTAGAACCGAAATCTCTCGATAAGCCACCAATAAGCTTATCTTGGTTAGTTGGTTTCGAACCAAAAACAGGCTTGGCACCAAATGAAGGAGCACCAGAGTCAGAAGAAGAAGAAGCAGAAGTGGTGTATCTGGAAGCAACATGACCAACCTTTGGTTTTGGCAAAGAGGTCAATCTACCATCATTTGAATCGTTATATGCCTTCATTCTTTCAGATAATGGTTTTGGTTTTTCTTCTTCTTCTTGTTGGTCTTGTGGTTTAGAGAAAGTCGTTGGAGCAGAACTGACAGTATCTGACTTTTGTTTTCTTAAATGTTCAATATCAACTTTTGTTGGTTTGTAAGCAGAAGGAACCTCTTCCAATGGTTTTTGATCAAAATCTCTTTCTTCAACATCATTGGCGTCCCCCCAACCATCATCATGTTTAGGTGGTCTTGTTGATTGCGCAAATCCTGGGGATTTAATTGGTTTGATTGGTTTCCCAGTTGATTTAGGAATGAAGGATGGCTTTGGCCCAACTGGTTTGTTAACGGATGGCTTGGAAACAATTGGTTTGGAAACAATTGGTTTTGGAGCTGGTGGAGACGCAGCCTTTTTGCCGGAAGATTGAATAGAATACCTAGCACCAGCAGCAGCTCCAACTCTATTTAAGAATTCATCAACATCCAAGTCATCTTGATCTCTAGCAGTGATTTGAACATGGTATCCACTTAATACCTTAGATACTTCTGCAAAATTAGAAGCGAATGATAATCTAGATTTAGATGGGGAATTTTCTGGGCACCAACCTAATAAGATGTTTTTGGATACATCAGATCCAGGAACAGTGACTCTAGCTAAACCAAATTGGATTTGACCATCAGTGAAATTTTCAACGAATTCATCTAAGGACCCATTTCCTGTTTCTGTAACGTCCAATGTTGAACTCTTGTCAAGAGAATAGACAACATAAGTGACATTTGGATCACCTCTTATAAGTTTATCATAAGAGTCTTGAATTTTTCTTGAGTTTGTTGATAAATCTATCTTTTCCATTTTGATTGATTAAAAAATGCTTATCTGTTGACAATTGAGTTGTTTTATTGTGTGTATCAGTTGGTTTAGATTGTTTAATTGGTTGGTGGAAAATGAAATTTTCGTATGGGCTGTGGTGGCTCCTTTTCGTAGTGTTCCAAAATTGGGGTTACGTCAGTTAATTAGTGGGAAATTTTACTGCGAACGGGGGCGGGATTTACTTTAACTCCGTGCCACTAATGATAATTGAATAAGCAAAATCTGTCTTCCTTCTCTTACCACTAAAGAGACCTCGTCTACAATTACAAATACATACACGCATGTACGTCTTCTTTCTTTATATCTAATTCATTATTTCGTTAAGTATTTTACATATTTCTTTATCTATTAAGAGAACTTGGTTGGTAGCATTAACACAACCTTCACATAATTCACGAAGAATTTAACCGATCTGTTCCTAGATTTCCACTTTTGTATTAAACCATAGCTGGTTCCGGTGTGTTGCAATTTCTATTAATAGACATTTTGCAACGAGAAGTTTGTCGCTTCATACTAGAACCCATAAGAACATCCAGAATCTCGCATTCCTCTCCCATCGGGTAAATATCATCTCACGTTCTAAGAACTTGATTTGACCAATGCATATATTAAACACCACATCATGACAAATGCTGGAATATTACCATAAAGACCATTTATGAAGATCTCTTGAATTGGTTTTTTGAAATATTTCTCAGGTTGA
The DNA here is from genome assembly GCA_002105455.1 of Hemisphaericaspora xylofermentans. NCBI lineage: Eukaryota > Fungi > Ascomycota > Pichiomycetes > Serinales > Debaryomycetaceae > Hemisphaericaspora > Hemisphaericaspora xylofermentans. The sequence continues at coordinate 108,136 of NDXA01000011.1, read as the reverse complement.
CCTTCACCACATATTATATAAAACAATCCATTTGCTACAGTGAGGCCAATAAAGTAAAATGCAAATCCATTGAATGATTCAAGAGTTAAGACACCAGATCCTATTCCTAGTACCAACGATGAAATATCTTGTACATGTTGTAACTTTTGTTTATTCACTTGAATACTTGGTAAATAGTAAGCAATTTCTGACTCAGGCATAATTAATTATTTCTTCGATGTGTAATACAGGCTGCTTATTAATTGATCCTATATAAAGATGAATGACTTTTACAATGGCGTTGGTGATGGCAATCTATTTCTCAATTTTTCATTTTTTTTGCCTTTCCTTGAACTCAACTAGATTTATTTAACTGAAGAATTACTAACAATAATGGCAAAATTTAAGGCAGAAAGATTTTTTTACAACCAAAAATTTATTGCCGTTTGCCAAATATTTAGAACCCGACCTTCTGTATCAGATAGAACAACACAAACGGGCAATGGGACAGGACAACTCTGGGACATTAAAGAGGTTCCTTTTGCACCTTCCTACGGAAGCAGGTTTTAAACTAACTAATGATGTTAAAAAAGAGATAAGAAAAGCTTTGTTTATGTCCATATCCAATGAGGGTAGATTCCTAGATTGGTTCTTTCCACATGTTGTTCCAACACAACATGAAATTGATGCCTCCAAATATCTTATAAATAAGATAGATAATGAATTTAACTGGAAATTTCACGAATACCACAAATCAATTCTAGCTCAAAGAGAACCGAAAGTCCACACAGATGATCATCATGCGTTCCATGGGAAATCTCCTTGTGCAAGAATTTTTAGAAAAGGTGAACCGATCTATCGTTGTTTAACGTGTGCATTTGATGAAACATGTGCCCTCTGTTGTCATTGTTTTGAACCGGAATATCATAAAGGTCATAAGATTAATATCGCAATTTGTCAACGAGAAAATGGAGGTGTCTGCGACTGTGGAGATCCCGAAGCTTGGGTTAAGGATTTTTTATGTCCTTATGCGTACAACGAGAATGATAATAAAGAAAGAAGATTAAGTCAAGAAATGCCTAACGATTTTGCAATTTCATTCTTGAGAACAATTGAGTTACTTTTGGATTACGTAATCGATGTAATGAGTCAAGCTGATCTACAATTTGAGGATCCAGAAGAAATGACCCCTACGAAAGTGGATTTAAATGCGATTAACAGTACACTAGACCCTCTGAAGTATCATTGTAAGAACATTAATTTTGTGGATGCAAACAATGAAAAATATTTCCTACTAGTGTATAACGACCAAATACGCTACTACAGAGATGCAGTACAGAGGATACATTTAGCTAGCAAAAAGGTAAAGGAATTTGCTATAATGGTTACTGATAAAATTCAATCTTCCGGAAGAGCAAAAGTAATAAGTTCGAGAAATATCAATTTTTTAATGGAGAGACAAAAAATTTTGAGTGCTACAGGTTTAGCAACATGCATTAGAAGCAGCAGGGACGTATTCAGAGAAGATGTATGTGAGGAGATTCTTTTATGGCTTTATGATTTGACGGAAAGTGAAATATTTAAAGTTAATGATACTGCTAAGAACTTATTATGTCAGGCATTTTGTGGCAAATGGAAGAATGGGTTATTGGTGGCAAGCCAAAATGACAGGAATTATTCTTACAGAGTAGGAACTTTAGATGCAAGTTTGAAGATACCAAAGGTTCCATCAACCAGAGACCCATACTCTGTGGATTCACATTGGAAGTTTGTACCGAAAAAATGGAATTTATCGAATTACATCTGCGAGCAATGTGAGTATAATGTAACTGACAGAGAGTATTTACCAAATGTTAATCATATTGGATCAAGGCTACAATACCTACTTTATTTCGATATTCGATTCTGGAAATCACCTCGAGTTTTGTTGCATGATATTTATTCTACATCCTTAATCACCAACCTAAACTATAAGAACATAATATGCTACCAATATGTCGATATTTATCCAGTAGTTGCTGATATGTTCCTCAATATGGACAGAGAACCAGAGCTAAGTGTAATGTGTACTTTATCTACCCAATTATTTACATGTCCTTCCAATTCAACTGCAATCGTTCAGCACGGAGACATCACACGAATTCTTGCGTCAATATATGGCTTCTTAACAACTGAAGAAATAAGGGCACCCGAAAGTATCAATCTTTCGAATATAATATCAATCAAAAGTTTGAAGAATAGAAGATGGGGACAAATTTTCTTTGATCTTGGATACATTCTAAGTCGAAACAAGGACCCTAAATCCATACTCAGTGGTAATATCATCCCTATGGCATGTGATCTTTTTTCATTATTTCAAGGTCGACCAGTATTGAGAAGAGAAAAGACTAACCATGTAGAGTATGAAAGCAGTGACTATACGGCATTTTTCCATGCTATTCTGGTGGTGTATCAATTTGGAGAATATATTGCACAATCATTTCGCAGAATAAAATACACTGATGCCACAGAAAAGTTCAATATTAGCAGACTGTGCATTCAATACGTGCTTCATTTTTTGACTAGCTTAGAAGATTATTCATATCCCGGTCTTGTGGACCAAGATATTGATATATGTACCACACAACGAGAGATAACTGTTGAACCACTTAGTGGCCAAGGAATCGCACAAAGAAACGATGATGACAAGGTCTGCTTCCTACACCCACTTCATTCTTTCCTAAGCTGGTTAATTGAATACTCCGACTTGAATTCCCCTTCAGAATTATTTGACATTTTCAATCAAGCTATTGGGCCAACTCAATCATCGGCCCTCTTTGACTATTCAATAAGAACATCAGTATTGATGTCGCAAATAAAATCAGGTTTTTGGGTTCGAAATGGGTTTAGTGTAAGGTCTCAATTGCAATTGTATAAGAATTCAGCACTTCGAGAGCATGGGTACATACGAGATTTATTTTTGGCTCAAGTTTTCCTGAATTCACATGATCCCAATGTTGTCTGTTTCCAGTTTTTGAGTCGGTGGTTTCTCTTAGGGAAATGGGCCGTAGATCCGATCCCTGAGACGACATTGGACAATCTTGGCGACGAGGTAGCAGAAGAAGAAGCAGTTTATGATCCAAAGACATTGCCATATATCATTGAAGAGTTTATGTATTTCTTAATTCACTTACTCACGGAGAATATTTATTCAAAGGGGTCAAACAACGAATCTGTAGTCGAAGCAAGAATTAAAAAGGAAATTATCCACAATTTATGTTTTGGAGGAATGAATTACACAAAGCTCTGTTCTCATATTCCCGACCATTTATTATCGGAGAAACGGTTCGATCCAGTATTGAGTGAAATTGCAACTTTTAAAGCACCGAAGGGGACAAATGATCTAGGAGTATATCATCTCAAAGAAGAATATTTGGGAGAGATGAATCCGTATTATTTCAATTATACAACGAATGTTAAAGATGATGCAATTAAATTTGTCAAAAACAGAATTCATAAGAAGATGGGAACGCCAATTAATGAGATCGTGATCGAACCGTATAGGCGAAGTGTTGAAGATTTGGGTATCTTTAAATATATCGGAAACTTTTCCGTATCACCTTATTTCGCAGAATTTTTGATCAGAACGTTGTTGTATATAGGGAAGAATGATGTTAGAGAAGTGGATGGTTTATTAGAAACGACTTTGCATTTAATTCACATATGTTCGTACGAGCAATTATTAGACATCGAAAATTACGGGACTTTCTATGATAAATTTGTCGCCATATCTGGAAAGTATGCAACATCTGTAGCGTGCTTGTTATATATGTTACTTGCGAAAGAAGAGTACTGCTCACATCACAGTAAGATCAGAAGCATAATGAGAGTATTTGAAGGAAAATATCATAATCTTAGGGATATATTAAGAAAGCAAGTTCCAGGATTTGATAAAATGAGCATTGAGATCGAATCTAGTTTTGCGTCTAACGAAGATGAAATTGCAAGAAAGAAACGAATTGCTAAAGAAAGACAGATAAAATTATTGGCCAAGTTCAAGAAGCAACAGAACCTGTTTATCAAGAAAAATAGTTTTGAACCTAATGACGTGGATATAGAAATGGAAGATTGTACTGCTCTTAGTGGTTGGAATTTCCCTGAGGCTCATTGTATGCTCTGTCAGAATGCGGCGGAAGATGCGGGACCATTTGGTTTAATTACTTACGTTTCAAAGACCTCTGAATTTCGAACTGTACCATTTGATGACGAGTACTGGTTTTTGAGGGCGTTCTCCGATGGAGCTGATCTTGATATCAGAGAAGGTGACAAAGCAGAAGACTCTCCCAACAATCCAAAAACAGAATCTTGGAAGTCATATATGAAGTATGTCCGTAATCAATTTGTCATAGGCCCTGGATTCAAATCATGTGATCATGTTGAAAGCAAATTGGTTTCTCTGAGTTGTGGGCATGGAATGCACTTTCAATGTTATTTAAATTTCCTCAGTACGAACAAAAGTAGGCAGAATCAAATCACAAGAAATGCTCCCGAGAATGTGGAGCATAAAGAATTTGTCTGTCCATTATGTAAAGCCATCAACAATATGTTTATTCCAATTTTGTGGACTACCAACCGAAGAAGCTTGCCAGAGTTTTTAAAAGTTTCGAATATCTCAAACCCTTTTCAAAACCTTGGCACTGAAACCATATATAATCATGATTGGTATGATAGGTTCACCAAGTTATCAGATGAAGACATAGAATCCATGTCGTTATTAACTCCAACTTCAAAAGAAATGCTTTCTATGAATTTATCAAACGATATAAGCCAAGAGGAACCGCAGCATCAGTTTAGACTCTTATTAAGCAACATGTTTCAAATTTTATCATTCCTTACATTTCCGCAAGTGTTCAAGGCTGATTCGGTCTTTGTACTTGTTAATACCATCAAAACTATTGAAATAGCTCTTAGAGGGACTTCTTCCAACGGTCAACTAATCATCAACCAATTGCCAAATAGCTGTTTGATAAATTTGAGAACCTTGAATGAGTTTAGAAATACTATGGTCTTAATGAAAATTAAAGGGTGGATACACACTCCAAATCCCAGAGGAGATGGGTACGCAAAGATGCTTGCTCATTTGTTCCTGTTCTCAAAAGGATCTATTAACTCCTCAATTTTGGAGCTTGACTTCTTTGAGTATTTAGTGAATATACTTCCATTACCTTCAGTTGGATTCAGTTTCCACTCTATATTGGAAACTGCATTTATAGGTCATTTGATCCAAACTTTGAATACTATAACTCAGGAACTAAATAAAAATTGCATAAAGAAAGATTGGAGGTATTCAATTTTTGACCTCCCCACAATTTCAACCATTCCTCAAAGTGCTTCTGAAGCGGCAAAATCATGCTTTTCGAGATTAATGAAATTAGATGAAAATTCAAGATCAATATTAGAAAATGAAATGTTCGGAACAGTGATTTATTCATTGTTGGTGAAATCTGTTACTCCATTTTTGAGAAGAGTTGCGATTTATTCTTTTGTTCAGTGTGCCAACATTGAGTTGATTGATTTTGAAAAGTATTCGTCGGCCAATTTGGAAGCTGATAGATTGTGCTCATTCCTAAATTTGAAATCAATTGCTACATATTTACAAGCATTCACTGATCAATCGCTGGATGCATATGAAACGGAGGTATTCCGAAGTTTCGTTGATTATTTAAGCATATCCAGAAGGTCAAGCCATTTACAGGACACTACAAAGAAACTTGAATATCCTGGAGTTGTGAAACTAGTAGAGTTACCGGAAAGACTAGATTACTTTTTTACAAAGTACTACTATCTGGATAGATATAACAATCCAAATTTGACAATCGAAGATCCAGCAGTATGCTTATTTTGTAGTGATGTGGTGGATGCACAAAAGCAAGCCATTGGAAGTATAGAGGGTCAATGCACTGATCATTATTTAAAGGAGTGTCCTCACGACGTTGGTCTTTTCTTGTTGCCAAAAGACAGAACTCTTTTGCTTTTGCACAAGAATGGTGGCTCATTTTACAACGCTCCATACTTGGATGAGCATGGTGAGTTGGCTGATGAAGCAAAGAAACAGAAGGCATTATATTTCCTGAATGCGAGGTATGATGATTTTACAAGAAACGTTTGGTTACAACATAACGTCCCGAACTATATTGTAAGAAATCTAGAAAGCGTGTTAGATCCAGGTGGATGGGAAACTTTATAGAATAGTAAAAATAATAATTTATATATTTATGTCAATGCAAGCTACTCAAAATACTTCTAAATCGTATACAGCTACTTGAAAAGGAACCCAGAGAAACCGATCTAGAAAATATAGTCCCCATCGTCGTCTCTAAAGAAATCATCTGAAAAATCATCCTCTTCTAAGAAGTCATCGTTTTCCATAACATCTCTGTTGATTTGTACCTCAGGAATGGCCAGGCGCGATCCAAACAAATTTCTAGTAACAAATCCATATAACCCTTGGTTTAGCCACATTTTATTTAACGTGAAAAGCCTAAAGGCGTTCAAAGTAGCTTTTCCAGTATATCTAGTAGTCTTCACCTCCCCGTGAATAGTTAAATATGGTGCAGGCACTTCTACGCTAATTGGACTACGCCCAACATAGACGCATATTCTTAAGGTATTGCTTCTTGGGTTAAAAGAAATACCACTACTTGGACTACATGTCAACATGTGACGGAAGATTGTGGAAGCACCCATCCATGATCCACATAATAAACAAATAGCATTCTGGCGGGAAGTCATGTCAGTAACGTTTAGTATGGAGGAGTGATAATCAGAGGGTAAAGTGACCAAATGGACAACACCCGGATAATCCAATGATAGAATTCCTTTATCCATTTGAACCGGAATCTTCGAACAAAGAATGATTTCGAATATGCTTTCCTCAAAGGATACTTCAGATTTTAATAAAGTCGTAAAAAGCTCCGCTAATGATGGAATCTTTAAAGCTCTAGTCAATGGATCATTACCAAATATCCTATCACCGGATTCAATTTCTTCTTGCAAGCTAGCAAAATCTGGGATACTTTCATAATCGTTTTCGCTTTTGTATTCCGACGTCAACAAGTCAGCAAAAATAATCATATTTCTCAAGAATATATTCATTATCTTTTCGATTGTAAGATATATGGAAATAGCTTTCATATCATCGATTTTAATCGTTATAGCATCTGTCAAATCCAGAACTTTTTGAACTAATTGTTTCATCTTCACAAGCTCCTCAGCTGGTATAGCAGTACTATTTTTTAGCGAAGGTAAACAGTCCCAATATGCTGAATCATTATCGCATCTATTCAAAATTGAAAAGATACAAATTGCAAGCAACTTAACCATACCAACTCTTGCCAATGTCGCCACCGATTCATCCCCTTGGAAAAACCATGCTACAAGTTCATTGAATACCCCCCCGGCCAATATCTCATTTGATTCTCCCCAGAATCTTTCAATTTCTTTCGATAAATTACCTAATAATGGTTTGGATTCACGATATGCTAATGCCCGGCCCAGAATTAAAGCTTTTAATATTGTCTTTGCAGATCCTGGGATTTGATTTAAGAAATTGGAGTAGCCTTCCACTCCGTTGATTCTGGTCGATATTTCATTCATTTTAATGGTATCGGCAATTAACACAGACCAATTTAAAAGAGAATCAAAAAGCTGTATCGGCTTGTAAATAATTGCGCGAGAGTGTTCACCTAAGTATTTCTTGCTGGTAATATCCTTTCCTACTTGAACTAGTATCTTGGTAAATGGTTTGTAATTCTTATATTCATCACTGACCAACGAAGTTATAACCTCTCCCACATTTGTCGTAGTGCTGGAACAGACTATTTTATTGTACTTGTCATGTTTTGGAGGATCATTTTGTATGGCAGCTGATACTTTATGTTGGCGTGGAGGAATAAATGAAGGAATAAACATATCATGTAAGTTATGACACAAAGGGCATGGATAATGTTGGGTACCTTCAGATCCACGAACATAACAACTATGATGAATTCCATGACCACACGTTGACAAGACTTTCGCTTCAAACTTCTCACCTTCTTCCGGCTTATAACCAATCCCATAATCCGAATATGCCTCTGTCAACAAACCTTTATCCCAAGTTATAAAAGCATTCATCGCTATTTCACTACTAGCTTTAGGTACTTTCCAGAAAATTGGAGGTTTAGTTGAGCTAACCAAAAGCCCAAAAGGTTGATCATGATTTTCTCGCTCTCCACATAAGACACAAACACGCAATTGAGCTTCTTCTGGACTAGTTTCTTCATTAGTGGAAACATTCATATCATCGTCGTGAAGATGCTTATTCTGGCTCAAAAACTTTGCACGTTGCTTAGAAAATTTCTTCAAGACTTTATTCTTTCTTTCTTCTGCGATTCTTCTCTTTCTTTCTGCTTCAGTTTCAAAAAGATTGGTTTTGCGCTTCTTGTATGATTGTATATATTCTTCCCCAAAACAAGATTCCAAACTTTCAATAATTCGTTGATCTTTCAGAACCAATTGATCCAACAAGAAATCAGCCTTTTGGATTACCCGCTTCGACATTTTGGATTCAACTATAGTCAACAACAAATCGCTAATTGGAATACTTACAAAATGTGGAGTCAAATAGTCATGACCGTGAATTCTTTCATCATCAAGAATAATTGCATGGATCAAATGTAACAATTGTGGAAGATAGGTTTCATCTGAAGTATCAATGGCAACTTGTAAAAACTTGTAAATTAATTTGACAAACATATTAGTCTTCGTAAAGTTACCAATGTCGTTATCAACATAATCGATACCACATAACTTTATTTCTGGTTTCAAAATCACATTATCTTCATGTTTAATCTTTTTAATCTTTGCAATATTTTTAATCAACATGTCCAGGGCAATTTGAAACTGACTAGGATCTAAATACACGCTCAACGGATCTAGCAGTTCAAACATTTCCTCCTTCAATCTATATAATCCTGTATCAACCAAACCAGATGGGGGTTGGTAATCAGCCACTTCATAAAGGATCTCATCAAAATTGGATACCTCCAACACATCTTGTTCAATCTTCTTCTTTAATGCTGTATATGATTTTGCATCATCAACTAATCCATAGGCAATTGACCATTTCGCTTGAAGTTGTAATCTGTCCTCAGGAGTCTGCTCAATAAACATACTTCGATCAGTAATAATGGAATATATAAAGACGACAAACCTTTCCACAATAGACGCAAACTTTTCTTCATAAATGGTTTGATCGCATGTAACTTCATTAACAAACCAAGAATTTAATTCCCATCGATGTAAGAAATTCTTCAAAGCTTTAATCGGATCTTCAAATATGGCAGCAATTTGATTTATATGCAAATCTCTATAATATGTCAAGTCACACATTGGCGATCCAAAATACAAGGATGCTTGATAAGATGTAGCAACACCATTTCTGACCCAGTGACCAATTTTGATTTGTGAATTAAGAACAACATTACGTAATGAGATATCAGTAATATATACCAAGCCACTCTGGAGCTCTTCAAGATGTTCTTCAAAATCTTTTATCCCATGATATTGAATAATGTAGGATAGTAATGTATGCAAAGGGTTGACGAAACCTGTTGGTAACTTACTAACTTGGAAGTTAATCACTCCAGGTTCATATCTCACGCTCTCTCGTTCCATTAAGTAATAGATTAATGCAACAGCATTTTCCACAATAAATTTATTATTATATTGATTCAGGACCAAATCTTTAACAAATTTCAAAATTTGAACTGAGTACTCTATATGTATTTCAAAATCGTAATTTTCCCTTTCTACGTGATCACCGTATTTTCTTTCAATTGGTAAATAACCTTGAAAATTGCGCAAGAATATGGTCCACATGATAAACGCACTAGGGTCCATGAGTGCTTCCATTGCGTTTCCCGTTAATTCCTTGTTTACGAAATGAGAGAGGTTATGAACTCCAACCTTAATGGCTTTCTTAATTGCTCGTAATTGTTGAGTACCTATTCCAGCATCATAAAAATTGGGGTATCCCGTCTGGAAGTTCCATTTTGATGAGTAGTTGGTTATAATTTCAATTAAAGGGCCAAGGACATGGCCGATGTATTTCAGATTCAACATTGACTGTATTGAATTCGGACATGTAAAAAGTTGCGAAGTAATATCTGGCATCAAATTCAAATCTTCTTCTCTGTCCGATATTGCCATAATCGTAAATAATGAAGGATATATTTCAATAAATTGTCGACTGAAGATTTGTTTAGTCATTGGATCAGCGACCAAAGGTGATATAATAAGTGATGATAATTTTTTTCTGATTACTTTTGTTAATCTTATTTGAAATACTAACAAGAATTGTAAACGAGAATTTTTAATGTTCAATTGATTGTCGGGTTCTAGTAACGATTCCAAATGGTCTGATAACTCAAGGTCCTCGATTGGCTCTTTTACGGATGTCAATCCCATATTTAAAATTCTATTGAAATACGGTATTCCATTTTCAAAAGATACTTTCTTTTCATTTGCGGTGATACTTGATATTACATGAGGTGGTAGAGCTTTTGGTAACTGATACCCGGGTTCAAGTAACAATTCTGAAAAGTATACTTTTGATAGTTCTCGAAATTGAGGATTTGATTTGAAATTTGTGACTTCTCTTAACCAATTAAATAGATGTTTAACAATTTGGTATTTAAATTGATCGCGACCTGAAACTATAGTTGCCACAAGTCCACCAGCTTCAACAGCGGACTTTGCCGTTAATAGATTTTCATATAATGTGGATTCTTTTAATACGGCATAACCCTCTTTATCAATCCGCCTTGCAATTTCATTTGCATCGCCTTCCTGACATTCAATCCCAGCTTTAATTGAATTGATTGCTTCTTGTAAATTATGAAATTCGTCATTCCATAATAGTAAACACCAAGTATTGTTCGTGTTTGAATCAGTAACTCCGCCATACTTTTCACTTGGTAATGAAGAGCAATTGGAGATCATTTCTGAAGTTAAGTTAACAAATTCTTTATCTGTATGTTCATGAACGATCGGTAATGTATTTATAAACCCATTTGAAACATCCAATATATAATCCAACACAACACGAATGGTTTCTCTTATATTAACACTTATATCAGATAGATCGGTTTTTCTTTCTGGTTGCTGCTTTTGTTGAGTTAATTGACATTTACAATTTAATTTTGTCTTGAATGCTTCTGAATCACCACAATCACATATCCCACCACTTGCACCCAGTGAGCTATAGATCGTGGTGACATGACCTCTATGATCTTCTTCATTGAAACAATAATAACATAAAACGCAAGTGTCATCAAATCCACAGTCCTTACATCTAAAAACAGGATCACCATGTTTAAATGCACGTGCACATGCCTTATCTGGGGGATGCGTATAAATTTCTCTGGATTTAGCTTCATAGAATGGTTCATTGCTTGATTGTACGTTGCATTTAAAGTCCATCATTCTCATCAATTCTTGATTTGAAATATGCGGGAATAAATCTTCCAAGTATACACTGTTGTTTGATATGATATAATATAGAGCACTATAAATGTTGAGTTTGATTTCTGATTCTTCATAGTTCAAAGTTGAAGGCAATTCTACCAAGAACCTTTTCAAAGGGTCTAGATCAACCATAGAATTATCTATCTCCATCGCTAATGTTTGCTTGATTTATTGATTATTTATGATGATGATGCTATGATTAATAGATAATGATGTGATTGGAGATAATAAGAAAAAGGAAGGAGATGGATAAGATGAATGTAGAATTGCTATGATTGTTGTAAGTGACTAAATTAAATTAATTAATGAACAGGGCTGTAAAACTTTTTCTTCTTTTAATTAGAACTTACGTATTTATGTTAACAAAGTGCGGATTTAATGAATTGGGTCGTAAATCTAAATCAAACGCAAATAAGTAATGAAGGACTACAAAGAGAGAATATTTATCGCTACATAAATTTTAAGATGCAATATATAACCTACTTACTAATCACTATAGGTATTAAAGTAACTACGAATGTATATAGAGAGAAGAAATCCTTGAGATTAGAGGTTTCCCGTTTTTTTGTTGGGGGAGTACCCTCGATTAAAACATGGCAAACCTTTGTGACAGCCCCCCAATAATTTGAAATGCTAGAACCGTGGACTTGGTAGGTAGAATACCTTCAATTTTCCTAACAGTTATACTCCCAAGTATCCTTTTCATACCAAAACACACTAGTAGATGGATGAAAAATTGTTGTTTATAAATATCACAGGCCCAAACAGATCGTTTTTGCAGATATTTAAGTCGTTTTATATTTTTCTTGATTTAAGGTTAAACGTAGAACGCTTAAAGAATTCAACCATTCAAAATGACCCCAGATTTTTTAAACTAAAGCGTCACACTATAAATATGTCATGTGAATACTGCAACCTTCAACTTAAATTAAATCACCTTATTCCTTATACAACCTACAACCACAATAGGTATTATTCGAGTTATATATTAGGCTCAATAAGTTGCTATATACTCTTAATGCTTGTTAATTAGATCTTTGCATCAGATCACAATCTACATTTCACCCAACGATAGGTATTACCACAACCATGGAACAAGAAATCTTAGATGAAACTCAACCAATCCTTGATGACCAAGAGATTCTAAACAATTGCAATTACATAATATCTAGAGACATGACTTGGGACGAAGCTAAAGATCAGTTCGATATAGGTGATCTTGATACCGAAAGAATCTATATGAAATATTTGATAGTTAAACATGGCTTTGAGACAACCTTTAAAATTTTAAATGATCACTATAAGGAGCAGCCACAAAATTATATACAAGAAGAAGAAACCTTCTGCTAGATATTTATTAGAATACTGCCGCTTAAGAGTTTAGATTAATCCTACAAAAGTTGAAGAAATTTGTTAACAGTTTACTAAAAAGATCATCAAAGGAAATGGACAGATGGATACTTTTTTTTATTAACAGAATTAATTAGTTAGTTTCTTAACCTCTTTATGTTAGAACTAAATAAACAAATAAATAAATATAGATTCTTGATCAGAAAATATACAGCATTATCCACAATTTCCAATACTCGCCTCGCTCTCAATTCTTTGTATAGACTTACTTAATGACTCTTCTTTTGATAGTTTTTGAGTGGGATTGGGTTGCTTTTGGGTATTCAAGTGACTAAATCTGGCCTGCACATAACCAAGTAGGAAACGATAAATTTTTCACATTTAAATCTCGGATGAATTCATCTTCATCAACCATCGGTATCACCAAATTTCTTAAACATACAACATAAACAACGATGTTATTGACCGATCCAGCTGAACAATACGAATTAATTACCAAAGGTTTACAAGAAGTTCTTAATGCTCAAATCATTAAAAACGTCTTGGAAGTTGAAAAGAGACCTTTAAAAGTCTATTGGGGTACTGCTCCAACTGGTAAACCACACTGTGGTTATTTCGTTCCAATGATCAAAATAGCTCATTTCTTGAAAGCTGGTTGTGAAGTTACTATTTTATTGGCTGATTTACACGCTTACTTGGATAATATGAAGGCTCCTTTAGAAGTTGTTGAATACCGTTCCAAATACTATGAATTTGTTGTTAAAGCCATTTTAAGATCTATCGGTGTCCCTATTGAAAGATTAAAATTTGTTGTCGGATCTTCTTACCAAAAAGATGGGAAATATATTATGGATCTCTTCAAATTATCCAATATCGTTTCTCAAAATGATGCCAAGAGAGCCGGTGCAGATGTTGTCAAACAAGTTGAAAACCCATTATTGTCTGGTTTGATCTATCCTTTGATGCAAGCTATTGATGAAGAGCATTTAGAGGTCGATGCTCAATTTGGTGGGGTCGATCAAAGAAAGATTTTCGTTTTGGCTGAAGAACATTTACCAAGTATTGGTTACAAGAAGAGAGCTCATATGATGAACCCTATGGTTCCTGGTTTAGGTCAAGGTGGTAAGATGAGTGCCAGTGATCCAAACTCCAAGATTGATATTATAGAAGATCCTAAAGTTGTCAAGAAGAAGATTAATTCAGCATACTGTGCCCCAGGTGATATTGAAAACAATGGTTTACTTGCATTTATTGAATATGTCATACAACCAATTCATGAACTTAAAACTGGTGTAGTTGGATCATTTAAATTAGATATTGATAGACCTGAAAAATACGGTGGTCCAATTTCTTACGATTCTTTAGATAAATTAAAGGAAGATTTTAAGGCCGAACTTTTAGCTCCACCAGATTTAAAATCAGGTGTTGCTGATAAACTTAATGAATTATTAGCCCCAATTAGAGCTGAATACGAAGCTAGTAAAGATTTCCAAGATGCTCAAGTTAAAGGTTATCCTGTTGAGAAAAAACAAGAAAAGAAGGTTAAGAAGGTCAAGAATAAGGGTACTAAATACCCAGGTGGCGCTGCTGCTAAGCCAGAAGAACCAACCGCTTCTCCAGAAGAAGCAGCAACAGCTGCTGATGTTAAAGTTGAAGAAATTAAACAACAAGTCTAAAGAATGAATAGATAGATAGATCTATATAGTTTGATAGTTTTTAATGAAGTGTTAATATTTTTTTGAGCTCCTCAATCTGTTTGGTCATGTGACTGAAATTTATAGAGCCAATAAAATGCGATTGAAAAATTATTAGCACAACAACGTAGAACAACCAAAGCCAAAAAAAAATTGAATTGAAAAAAATTAAAGACGCCAAAAGGGAGAGTGTGAATTGAACTAAGACGTAAGAAGATCATAGACCAACAATGGTATGTTATTCCCAGAAAAGGATTGTTACAGAGATGTGGGTGGTAATGTTATGCTGACCTTTCCAGATTTATAAAGTACGGAAGTCACAGAGAAGGCGCCGAATTGATACCGATTCATAGACAACCTAGCACCACCAGCCCCCTAGATCATTCGGTTGAAACTTATACTAACATGTAAACTCCAGTCCTTAATTAGCAAATTATTCCAAAGAAACTCCATCTACGTTGCCACCATTTTCACTGGTGCTTTTGCATTCCAAGGTTTCTTTGATGCCGGTGTTACTGCTTGGTACGAAAACCACAACAAAGGTAAATTATGGAAGGATGTTAAGGGTAAATTCTTAGAAGGTGGTGACGAAGATGATGAATAAATATAGCCAAACCCAATATTGACAAGCATATAAATGTGCTGCATTGAGTTTACTTACAGTGACTAAGATTTTTTTTTGAATATGTATTCCAGGGGTTTGAATACGTATATTTGTTTGAATAGGAGGATCATTAAAAACACTTTCTAAGAAGGGAGATTTGGATGTTACTATTTAGAAAGGCATGGAATATATATTTATTTTAATGTTGAAGTTGTCTGTGGATATAAATGGAGCATCAACAACAAAACTGTTCATATTACATACATAATTTCTTACAATTCTTTTTATTCGACAATTTAGCGTTCTTTAATACATCATTTTAGTATAGCTTAGGATGCAAGTACCTTGTCCGTTAAGCATAACCTCTCATTAGGCATTAGGTAGCCAGTCTAATTTGCAAAAAGTTGGTCGTGTATGTGCTCAAGTTTTTCTTGTGGTGCTACCATGCTTATGTACCAGTCATCAAAATAGAAGTAATTTGCTGTATCTTTCTGACTCTCCTAGGCGGAAGATATACAGATACACACCCTCCAAAAATGGCAGTGATTAACCAACCAAACAGTCAAATCAAATTAACCAATGTCTCGTTGGTTCGTATGAAAAAGGGCAAGAAAAGATTTGAAATTGCATGTTATCAAAATAAAGTCCAAGATTGGAGATCAAAAGTTGAGAAAGATCTTGATGAAGTTCTTCAAATTCCACAAGTATTTATAAATGTATCCAAGGGTCAAGTAGCCAATAATGATGATTTACAAAAAAGCTTTGGTACTACCAATCAAGATGAAATCATTTTGGAAATTTTGAATAAAGGTGAAATTCAACTAAATGAAAAAGAACGTAATGTTAACTTACAACAAAAGCAAAATGAATTTTTAAATATCATAAGTACCAAATGTATAAATCCAAGATCCAAGAAGAGATATCCTCCAAGTATGATTGAAAAAGCTTTGAATGAGTTAAAATTCCATTTAAATCCAACAAAACTAACCAAAATCCAAGCATTGGATGCTATTAAACAATTGGTAGAAAAACAAATTATACCTATCGCAAGAGCTCAAATGAAAGTAAGAATAATATTGGCGAAAAAAGCATATTTGAAGGTATTTGAACATGATATAAAACCACTTCTTGATCATACTGAAGATATTGATAATAATAATGGGAAACAATACGAAATTGTTGCAATTATTGATCCAATTAACTATAGATTATTGGTGAATATTATGGAGGGTGAAGGTGGCAAGGTAGGTAAAGGTGAAGGGTCAATAGAAGTCTTGGATATGTCCGCGATTAAAGAGAATTAGAAAGGTACCCTATGATTATATAGAACGTAGTGGTATAGAAATATACGAATATTTAGTAAATATACAGCGTATAGGCGTAATTATGATCACTCCAACTCAGTGTAAATTTCAGTACTAACTAAAGTGAGAAAGAGAGGTCATCATCACCTAAAATTTTTTAATTTTTTTTTTTCACTTTGAGAAGCCAACCAATCCTACTTCCCGCTATCTATTCTATCATCTTACAAATAGGTTCACTTACTATACTATGTCTATTGTATTACCATCATTAGAAGGTTCTGCCGAAACCTTCAAAGCTGTTAACAAATACTCTGCTCCAGTTCGCCGTCCAATTGAACCAGTTGGTCGTTATTTCCTTGCCCATGCCACTAGAACTTTACGTGGACACACTTGGTCAGAATTTGAAAAATTAGAAGCTGAAAAGAATGTTAAACAAATTGAAGAAAACCAAGATGAAGATTTAGGTGATGAAGAACAAAGCGAAGAATTATTAGCTCATGATCCAAGAGAATGGAAAACCGCTGATTTATATGCTGTTTTGGGTATTTCGCATTTAAGATCCAAGGCTACTGAAGATCAAATAAGAAGAGCACACAGAAAACAAGTATTAAAGCATCATCCAGATAAGAAGTCCGCTGCTGGTGGATTGGACCAAGATGGATTCTTCAAGATTATTCAAAAGGCTTTCGAAGTTATGTTAGATACAACCAAGAGAAGACAATATGATTCTATTGATGTTGACCATGATCCAAAGCCACCTTCTCCAAAGACCAAATATGATTTCTTTGAAGCTTGGGGTCCAGTTTTCGAAAGTGAAGCTAGATTCTCTACTAAGCAACCAGTTCCTCAATTAGGTAACTTGGAATCTACCAAGGAAGAAGTTGATGAATTCTACAGTTTCTGGGGTAAATTTGACTCTTGGAAGACGTTTGAATTCAAAGACGAAGATGTTCCAGATGATACTGCTAACAGAGATCACAAGCGTTATATTGAGCGTAAGAACGTTTCTAACAGAAAGAAGTTGAAGCAAGAAGATAACAAGAGATTAATAGATGTAGTCGAAAGAGCTCATGCAGAAGATCCAAGAATCAAGTTGTTCAAGGACGAAGCTAAGAAGGCTAAGGCTGCCAAGAAATGGGAAAGAGAAGCTGATTCCAGAAAGGCCGCCGAAGAAGCTGCTGCTAAGAAGGCTGCTGAAGAAGAAGCTGCCAAGAAGGCCGCCGTCGAAGCTGCTGCTTCTAAGGCCGATTCCAAAAAGGCTAAGGAAGCTGCCAAGGCTGCCAAGAAGAAGAACAAGAGAGCCATTAGAGGTGCTGCTAAGGATAATGACTACTTTGGTGATGCTGGTAAATCTGCCGATATTGACGCCGATCTTGACTTATTGATTGAAAAATTCGACGACATCAAGCTAGGTGAAGTCGCTGGTAAGCTTAAGGGTGCCGATGCTGCTGCTTCCAAGGCAGTTATCAATGAAGTTGCCGAAGAATTAATCGCTGCTGGTTCTTTAGATAAGTCATTCTTGAAATATTTCACTGTTTAATTAGTTTGAGTTTGTAAATTTATATAGAGAAATAAAACTAAAAACAGCTTAAAACATGTAAATCTATATACTTGGGGCCAGTTCATCTTCATCATTATCCTGTTCGCTAGCATGGTTTTCGTCTTCGCCATCGTTGTCTTCATCGTCTGAAACTTGAATTTTGTGATGCAACACCATCCCTTTCAAATGATAGTGAGCCTTTCTCTTTTCTTCAAATCGTCTATGTCTCTCTTCCGCAGTTAACTGTTCCTCTTCAACCTCCTCTTCTTGGTCTGCCTCTTCTTGCTCTTCATCCTTGACTACCTCTCCACCATGGAGAGAACTTGATAATTCGTGTTTCTTATCACCTGCAGCAAATTCACTTTCACCAAGTTCAAATGCTGGTATATCATCAATTTCATCCTCTTCATCATTGTCTTCCTGATAATATTCACCTTCGGGATTAAATCCACCTTCGTATGGAGTTTTCGGTTCATCAATCTTCATAGTTGCAGCTTTTTCTTGTTCAGTCTTGTATAGATTAATTTCATCCCACTTTAAATGTTCCTCAGACTCAGTCACTTCAGGTTCATGAAACAGAGCTCTGCGCTTTTGTTCAGCAATCTTGGCTCGGATTTGTTCACCACGAGTCGAATTTTCTGCTGTCAATTGTGCATTTAATCTTGTGTTTTTAATAACTTCTTGACGATCTATCGATTCCATGAGACCCTGTGCGCTTGGTGGGGGACTAAGTGTAGGATCCAATTTGTTCTTTAATATTCCTTTTGGCATTGTTGTATGGTACAATATGGTTATGTCGTCCTTGATTCTATAGAATGTTTTCTATCTTATATATTTAGTCAACTTGTAACTGTTGAAATAATAAGATTTGAAGGTTGATCATGAGTTTATTGTTCAAGGGTGATTCCAAGTCACCATTTAATACCTAGACACGCCAAAGGCAAAATTCATTCACGTGATTACCATATTCGGAATTGAATGAATGACCGGAATTAAGAAGAATGTTTTTTATTTTTTTTGTTAGCAACGACAGTCTGGAAAAAATGCACACTAAGGAGATCACACCGAAAGCTCCAACACATCGAATTCAATAGAATCTGTAATAGGCGAAGAGGATTTCGTTGACGTTACTGTACAACAGCATTTTAGTCAATTCATCTCGAGTTTCATTTTTATTCAGGAGGAGTAAAGCTACCGTGTACACATTTTTATATCCACATTTAATTCATAGAAACATTGCAGGCGGCGTAAGTTTTGGTGTAAATAAATAATCATAACATTTTCTTGTCATTGATCCCATTCCATACATACACACTACATACCAAAAATATGGGACAGTACGTCAGTTTTACAAACATCTTTAATAAACTATGGGGGATACAAAAAGAAGTAAGAATACTTATTTTAGGATTAGATGGTGCAGGTAAAACCACAATTTTATATCGATTACAAATGGGCGAAGTGGTAACAACAAAACCAACAATTGGATTCAATGTAGAAACATTGAAATATAAAAACATAACTTTAAATATATGGGATTTAGGTGGCCAAACTTCCATTCGACCATATTGGAGATGTTATTATAGTAATACTTCAGCAATCATATTTGTGGTTGATTCTACGGATAAAGATCGTATTGATACCGCATGTAAGGAATTACATACAATGTTAAGGGAAGAAGAGTTACAAGATAGTGCATTGTTAGTGTTTGCTAATAAACAAGATCAACCGGACGCAATGACTGCTGCTGAAGTTTCCCAAGCATTGAATTTAACGGATTTGAAAGATAGAAGTTGGAGTATTGTTGCGTCTAGTGCAATTAAAGGTGAAGGTTTGAATGAAGGGTTGGATTGGTTGATGGATGTGATTAAGGATGAACAATTGTAAGGAATGAACCTCTCTTTTCTTTGTACAAATAATATTTAGATACAGCTTACTAATTAATTAATACTTATACAAGTATGCTCTATTAAATAGGGGATTGTTCCCTTTCTTTAACTCTTTCCAAGATAGTTTTAATCATCTCATTACCAATTGCATTAGCTTCTTGAAACATTGGTTGGAAGAAATTTTGAGTCTCAACAAATTCACGTTTATACAATTCAAAATTACCAAAACTAATAATACTTGACCATGTTTGTGCAGCAATTGTGAAATGTAAATCATCTTGTCTAAAACTTGTATCTTCTACAGCAACATTAATTGCTTCTTCTAATAACCCAGGAGTACAAAATATATATTCGGTAACACCCAAAAATATTCTAAACAATGGCGTGGAACAAATAATATGATCATAGGGAACAATACCTAAGTTATACCAACTATCAACAATTGCCAACAACGCTAAATGGGAATTTGGTTGTTTACCTTCGGGTGGAACTTTACTCAACGAAAATTTCTGTAAAATATTATCATCCAATAATAAATCATGATGATTCGAAATATTATTGAACACAAATGCTTTAGCTTTCATTAATCTCTCACTCAATTCAGATTTCTTCCCTTGTATCATCAAAGTAAATAATTCCGTAGTAGATTTAGAGTATTGCAACACTTGATCATGTGCTGATGGGTTCGTAATCGCCAATCCAGCATATACATGCCATTTATTAGAAAATATTCTCAATGAAATATTAATCTTTGCATTCTCAATCCCACCAACCCATTTTGGAGTTTCCCAAGGATATTGATTCACCGACTTCCAAGCAACCCCCATAGACAAAAAGGCAGCATGAGTCACGGCTTGGGTGTCAGCTGTAATTCTATCGTGCTCTTTGGCCGTAAGGTAGACATGCTTTGATTTTAGACATGACATTAAACATTCTACAAATTGGAATGATTCATCTGACGCGCGATGTTTTATAAGAACAAGTGGTTGGCCAGTTGGATCGACTTTTGGTCCATGAAGGGAATGTACAGGAATTATTTGGGTATCTTCGGGTAAATATTTCTCAAAGGCTGCGATTTCTGGAGCTTTACAAGATGTTTGACCACCAACAATAGAACCAAATTTTGTTGATGGGCCGTATGTTGCAACAATTTTGTCAATATTTGCAGCTTCAATACTGTAGATTATGTAATCGGATATACGGGAAACTAAATGACCATTTCGCAATACTTGGAATTTCTCATTGGCGTGTTTAAGTTTAGTTTGTTCGAATGTTTCTTCACGATCACAACCAACTACCTTCCATCCTGCTTCACTAAATCGGTTGGCATACAAATATCCCATATCACCCAACCCGATGATACCAATGGTTTTGGATTGTTTAAGGATCGAAATTTCCTTTTCTGTAAAGTTTGGCATTGCTGGGAATCTTGGGGCGTGGATCCTTTGGAAGAGTGATGCAACATGGTTTGACTCATTCACCTAATTTTTTCAATGGGTGAAAATTGCGGGTAGAAATGGGATCGATGTTGGCTCAAGGAAAAAATAAGTGCCTCAGATCTGGGAGTAAAATCAGGCAAAAGTTGTTGCAAACATTTAATAAGATACATGTGGCATTTCGGTGTATATGTTATTCATTGAGAGAAGTGATGAATTTCATAACTAGTTTGTTTCGAATATTCGCTGTAGTGGTTTTCTGAAAATATTTGAAGTGATCTTTGGTAGTCAGGAAGTTGTTGGAAGATGACAGAATACAAAATCAGTAATTACTCGAGTACCATTTAATGTTAAGAATGAATGAAACGGTAACGTTTTAAACACGAGCAAACACTCTCTATCATTTGTTAAAATGAAATTTGAGATGAAATAGAAAAACTAAAGAGGTCAACTTGATTCTCGCTTATGATTGTTGATATTTCAAGGTGATTAACTAAATACGACTCAGATCGTTTAAATACCACGCAACTGCGGAGGCTGGAAAAATGAAATTTTTCAGATCCAATTCCACACCGTTTTATTCACAATCACTCAAGCAATCCAATTACCACAAACAAAAATGTCGAAAGCATTCAGTGCCCCAGGTAAGGCCCTCTTAGCAGGTGGTTACTTAGTACTCGAACCAATCTACAATGCCTATGTCACCGCATTATCATCAAGAATGCACGCTATTATCACACCTTTAACTACAACCACAGAAAACACACGTCGAATCAAAATCACATCACCACAATTCATGAATGGTGAGTGGGAATATGACATTCAATCGAGCTTTGAACCACCTAAGGAAGTCAATGGGAGGAGAAACCCGTTTTTGGAAGCTGCCTTATTTATAGTCTTGGCATATACACAACCGAATGATAGTTATAATATTGATGTGGTGATTTATTCTGATGCCGGATACCATTCACAAGAGGATACTAACGTGAGGAAATCCAACAATGGGTCCAAGAGCTTTTTATATCATTCTAGACCTATTGAAGAAGTGGAGAAGACTGGGTTGGGATCTTCAGCAGGTTTAGTATCGGTTGTATGTACTGCGTTATTATCCTATTTCAAATCAGATTGTGTTGACAATAAAGATTTATTACACAATGTAGCTCAGATAGCTCATTGTTATGCTCAAAAGAAGATTGGATCTGGATTTGATGTTGCTGCAGCAATTTATGGATCTATTATATATAAACGATTTGAACCAACGATTATTAATGATATCATTCATGTTTATGAAAATGAATCCGCTTTGAAATTTAGCGAGAAACTTAAATTAGTGATTGAGTCAAATTGGGAATTCACTCATAAAGTATGTTCATTACCTCCACATATTAGATTATTAATGGGTGATATTAAAGGTGGATCAGAAACACCTAAATTGGTTTCACAAATTCTAGCATGGAAAAGGAACAAACCACAAGAAAGCAATATAGTTTATAAGAATTTGGACGAAGCAAATAATAGATTTATTAAGGAACTTGAAAAGTTACAATCTCAATATGATAATGATCAACAAGTATATTTTAAACAATTAAAAGAGCAACCAGATGTGTTTTTGCAACCACTTAAGGAATCCATTGCAATTATGAGAAAACATTTACAAGATTTGACTGTTAAATCAGAAACACCAGTTGAACCACCAGTACAAACTGAACTATTAGATCGTTGTCAAGAAATTGAAGGATGTTTAGGAGGGATTGTTCCTGGTGCCGGAGGATATGATGCTATTTCTATGTTGGTAATTGGGGATTACGTCGATACAATTAAACAAACGACTAATGCTAATTTAGAGTATTATCATAATGTTAACTGGGTCGATTTACACGAAGAAGTTGAAGGTATAATTAATGAAGATGTGAATAATTATGAAGGTTTATAGCAGTGGTTTGGGGCAAAGCCGCATTACTTGATTTGACATATGTACGCATTATCGTAAATTTGATAGAGCTGACCCATATAGCCGACTAAACACAAAAATTATTAAGTTTTAGAGTAAATGTAGTTTCACGTGATGTCGTATAATTTATAACCTAATCTGAAATCGCTTACAATCAAAATATTCCCATGATCATCAATATTGTAGTTTTTGCACAGCCAACTAAATTTAGAACAAGTGAACTACGAACTTATTTTTAAATTAAATGATCTAGACGTTTAATTCACTTTAGATAGCAATCTGAGACAAAATCTTCGAAGTAAGGCGACCAGTAAGGCGACCATATCCCAATCGTCATAAATGTTAGTGAATAACTATGGAAGTATGCAGGTACGATCTTGCTTTTTGCCCAATAATCTATTGTTTTAACGGATTTTACTTTCACTAACTAAACCTAAAATTTGGGGGGGGGGTTTGCTTGGCTGGCTGAAGGCTGGGTAGCAAAATGTGAAAATGATCCATCAAACAATCAAACTTAACAAAAATAATAAGTTATACACAAAAGCTAAAAATTTAATTTATGTTTCAACTGAAATATTTTCTTACGTAATAACAATCTACGAAATCATTCATTTACATTCTTATATATTACAAGCAGTTTTCACATCCCTCCCCATTAAATTAAATTTAACGTATGTTCAATCTTATCCTTTCTTTGGTACTTTTTTTGTAGCTTACTACTCATTTGCTATTACACATATCATAGCTATAGCATTACCAGATGTATACAGAGAATAGTAATAACGAAAACGCCTTTTTATTTAACAATCAACAGCAGCAAACACCGTATCCTGCGCACTCACAGGGTCCCTTCCAAGACCAACAACAACAAGGACCCTTCAATGCCACTGGCTACCACCAGCACCAAAGACAGCAACAAAATAGGTTCGACAATATCGACACTAATAATAATAACTTCAATAATGGAGTAGAAGAAGAACAAACTCACCCATATCAAAATTATTCAGATGAGTCTCCCCCAGATTCCCCAATTTTTCATCACGTAATTTCCCACGATTCAGAAATTGTACCAAAACAAGAACCAATACATGAAGAAAGAAGAAACTCCCAATTTGAAACTTCAGAAGATGAAAAGCAATATAAAAAGTATGCAGCAATTTTCTTCATAGTCTCGGTAATATCGGCTACCTGTATATTGTTGTTTGAATCATATATGTTTGCTACTATAAACATTCACCATAATGATTTAACCAGTAGCAGATATGTGGAAATTTCCATTTATTTTGCGTTGTTCATTTTTGCTGCCATATTCCAAGTGGTTATAACACTAATAGGAACCTTAACCAGAAACATGTTGTTGCTTTTATTCTTATGTGTGTTTTATTGTTGTATGTTGATATATACCGGTATTCAATATAATGAAGTCATAAGAAGAATTACTACTGTTTTAAGTGGTGGTTGGAAAACTGCCACTTCCGCCCTTAATATTGCAACCATTGGAGTCATTGCTGCCACGTTAATTATTCAATTCATTTTGTTAGTTTCAGTATTAAGAAATTACGTTAATTGGTTTACATTTAAAAAGGTCGGGGCTGATTTAACCCTTCGCAAAATGTATACCCTTTTCCAAATTCACAGATCGACTTTAATGTTTGATTTCTTCTTTTTCACTGGGTTCACAATCCAATATGTTGTTATTATGGTTAATGATAGAACTTCGGTGGAGTTTATTTTAACAATTGTTGTGATTCCTTGTACTATCTTAGTACTTTTATTAAGTGATATATCCGCATGTCGAGAATTTATCGCGGGAACAATACTTGCAATTATAATATATCTTGGTGGAATGGCTTATGTATTATACAAGGTCATCAGATTATATTCGAAATCAAATACAGCTTATGGATTAGCTCATGCACCTGGGGAATATTTCATGGGAAGAAAATCTCTAACCATATTTGGTGTATTCACATTAGTATTATTAACAATCACGATCATATTGGAAGTCGTGGTAGGTAGGAGCTATAAAAAGGGATTATTACCAATTGTCAATACGTACTATAAATGGATTCCTGGATATAGACAGGCCCAGACAGAGGCCATTAATATTAGTGATACAGAAGAAGATGAATCAAAAGGTCAGCAAACTTCGCATGAGGTTAATTCAATTTGTATCGACTGATTTTCTATTTCATTTTTCCGTTTTTTCATTGTTCTTGTATTGTGTTTATATTAGTTTTATGTTGATTTAATTTAATGGTGACATTTTAATTCTGCACTGACAATAATCCGCTGTGAATCTGGCCATACAAGGACATTTATCCGAGAACTCCATGCCGGATTGAGTGAACTGGAAAAAATCTCGTATTATTTTTTAAGCATGCAACAACAAACGCTAACAATAGACAACCTATTTTTTCCTGATTATAAACAGGTGTCCGAGATGAAATTGAAAAATTTATAAAGTTTGCGCTCCTTAAAAAAACCCCTTTACGCAAATGAACAAATTAACCCCTTGATAACAGATCAGTGTATTAATGTGTATTAATTGAAGTGTTAACACGCAGGTCTCTCTCAATTGACGTATTTGGGATGCAATTGACGTGTAAAATTTGATGAGGTACTATCAAGGGGGGTTCTTAGCTATTTTCTCTCTCTCTATCACCCCCACCTTTGATTTCAACCAACCTTCAATTCAAACGTGGTAATATTTTGGTTGCATAAACAATAAAAACCTAGCTTTTTTAGTTAATGTTTGGTTCCCCCCTTGGTATAAATAGAAATCGATTATCCTTTATTTGAAATTTCATTTATTTTAATAAATTTCTTCTTCTTCTTTCTACCTCTTCTTATCTCCCAATCACTTTTTATTTAAATACACAATGTCTGAAGAAATTACTTTAGGGAGATATCTTTTTGAAAGATTATATCAATTAGAAATCCAAACCATTTTTGGTCTCCCAGGTGATTTTAATTTATCCCTCTTGGATAAAATCTATGAAGTTGAAGATGCTCATGGAAAAGGATCTTTCAGATGGGCTGGTAATGCCAACGAATTAAACGCGTCATATGCAGCTGATGGTTATGCTAGATTGAAGAGAATTTCATGTTTAGTCACCACCTTTGGTGTTGGTGAATTATCAGCATTGAATGGTATTGCTGGTTCTTATGCCGAACATGTTGGTGTCTTACACGTTGTCGGTGTTCCAAGTATTAGTTCCCAAGCCAAACAATTATTATTACATCATACTTTGGGTAATGGTGATTTCACCGTGTTCCATAGAATGTCAAGTAATATTTCTCAAACTACCGCTTTCATTTCAAATATCGACTCTGCTCCAAAGGAAATCGATAGATGTATTAGAGAATGCTACACTTTACAACGTCCAGTTTACTTGGGTTTACCTGCTAATTTGGTTGATTTGAAAGTTCCAGCTTCCTTATTGGACACGCCAATTGACTTATCATTAGAACCAAATGATCCAGATGCTCAAGAAGAAGTTTTGGAATCCATTTTGAACTTGGTTTACAAGGCAGAACATCCAATTATCTTAGTCGATGCTTGTGCTGCTAGACACGATTGTAAACCAGAAGTTAAAGAATTGATTGAAACAACACAATTCCCCGTCTTTGTTACCCCAATGGGTAAAGGTGCAGTCGATGAAGGTGGTGCAAGCGGTAATTTATTAGAAGATGATCCTGATTTAATCTCCAAGATCTCTAAGAAATTGGCCGAAGGTAAATCAGCCTCTTCTAGATTTGGTGGGGTATATATTGGTACTCTCTCAAAACCTGAAGTTAAAGCTGCTGTCGAAAGCGCTGACTTGATTCTCTCTTGTGGTGCCTTATTGTCCGATTTCAACACTGGTTCATTCTCTTATTCATACGGTACCAAGAATGTTATTGAATTGCACTCAGACCATACTAAGATTAGACAAGCCATTTTTCCAGATGTCAAGATGAAGGAATTATTAACAAATTTGACTCAAAGACTTAAGCCAGTCATTGCTAATATTCACAAGGATATTCCAGTTCCAAAAATCAAATTAATCAACACCCCAGCTCCAAGACATACCAAATTAACTCAAGAATGGTTATGGACCAGAGTCAGTTCTTGGTTTAGGGAAGGAGATGTTGTCCTTAGTGAAACTGGTACCTCCTCCTTTGGTATTCCACAATCTAGATTCCCTAACAATGTCACTGGTATTTCTCAAGTCTTGTGGGGATCTATTGGTTACTCAGTTGGTGCTACATTAGGTGCAGTCATGGCCGCACAAGAAATCAACCGTGACAAGAGAGTTATCTTATTTGTTGGTGATGGGTCCTTACAATTGACTGTACAAGAAATCTCGACTATGATTAGACATGGTACTACTCCATATCTTTTTGTTTTGAATAATGATGGTTATACAATTGAAAGATTGATTCATGGTGAAAATGCGGGATATAATGATATTCAAAATTGGAAGAATTTACAATTGTTGGACACTTTTGGTGCTACCGATTATGAATCAATTAGAATTTCTACTATTGGTGAAGCTGAAGATCTTTTCACAGATAGAAAGTTTTCTCAAAATTCTAAGATCAGATTGATTGAAGTCATGTTACCTAGAATGGATGCTCCAAAGACATTGGTTGACCAAGCTAGAATCACAGCCAAGACTAATGAAGGTTAGAAAAAGTCTCTCTATAGAATAGTAGAGATGATAATACAATCATTTTATGTAGGTTTGTTTGTTTTACTTGTTTTAGTGCGTGTTTAATAAGAAATTCGGCGTAATTCAAATTGATTTGTAGGTCACATGTGGCATTCTGTCTCGATTTATTGCAAATCTAGATAGCTTAATGGTGTGATTTTATGAACCTCGCCGCTTTTCTATTTCGATAAGATAACAGGGTGGATAGCTGTGCCGATAGACCCCTGAAAGGATACAAGAATTGTCACCTTAAGAAAACGTTTAACTACTTGAAATTGTGCATTATTGAGTAACCCCAAAATTTGCATACTTTCCAGAAGGACCATTTGTATATCGTGAAGTGTGTTTTTAGGATATTAGTAAGATCGTATCAGCCTGAAGCCTCGGAAATCACACTCTTAGAATAGAAAAAAGCCGGTATCTTCGGGCGAAAAAAGAATAGATTTTTCCGAGACGTATCCGACTGTGCATATCGATTTGAGTGTTTTGTACCGTTCAAAAGCCACCCCAGCTTTTTGCTAAATAAAAAAAGTCCACGTCAAAAAAATTTTCGGAATCACAATTTTTGACGTACAATTTTGATCTTAACAAGGCATTATAAATTTCTCTTGATTTTTCTTCTTTTTCTTCCTTCCCTTTCCTTTCCTTTCTTCTTACTTACCTATCACTTACATATTACATATCCACTCGAAAATGGCTTCTAACCCACCATCTGCTTGTTGTCTTAAGGCTTCCTTACACGAAGGTACCCCAATCGGTAAACACGAAGAACTTTTTGGTTTAGACACTTATGTCGTTGGTGAATCCGATAACGTAATTGTTATTCTTACTGATATCTACGGTAACAGATTTAACAACATCTTATTGATTGCTGATGAATTCTCAAGGCAAGGTTACAAGGTCTTAATTCCTGATATTTTATTAAATGATGCCATTGAATTTGGTGGTAACTTTGACTTTTCCAAATTCGGAGAATGGATGGTTAGACACACTCCAGATATCACTAGTCCTATCGTTGATGGATTCTTAAAGCAAGTTAAGGAACAATTAAACCCAACTTACTTAACTGCTATTGGTTACTGTTTTGGTGCCAAATACACTATTCAACAATTAGCTGAAGGTAAATATCTCGATGCTGGTGCTGTCGCTCATCCTTCCTTCGTCACCATTGACGAAGTCAAGGCAATTGCTAAGCCAATTATTGTCTCTGCCGCTGAGATCGATCAAAGTTTCACTAGAGAATTAAGATATCAAACCGAAGAAGAATTAACCAACAAGGGTAATGTTAGATTCCAAATCAATGTTTTCCAAGGTGTTCAACATGGTTATGCTGTAAAGGGTGATGTTACCGATCCAATTGTCAAACACGCCAAGGAAAAGACTTTGTATGATCAAGTTGAATTCTTCAACAACGTTCATGCTTTAGCTGGTGCCAAATTATGATCAGAATTGTATAGATTGCAGTAGAAGGACTTAGAACTACTCGCATAATTTGAATTAGATGTTTAAATAGAACGGTTTGTATGCTGAAAGCTTTATTGATAAAAATTTGTAGTCATTTTCATGTATTTTGGGTGCAATAATTCCCCCAAATGCGACAATTCTATGAAATACTTGGTAGAATCCACGTTAAAGTTCAAATAGACTTACCATATTGTTCCCTAAACCATGGAAAATGAAACATACATATAACTAGCAGATATTTTCTAACTAGAAGGACATAGAACAGAAATCTGCAAATTAGGTTCACAATTCTTGCAGCAATATTAACATTGGCTGCAACATTACTCATCACTTTCTTCTCGTTCTCAAAGTTTAAGCGAAGACCAAAATTTTTTATTTTTTATTTTTTTATTTTTTTTTCAAAAATTTCACTTCGAAGACGAAGAGATCAAGGGCAACAATACCAACCAATAGATCCAGTAGGTCCAACACGAACAACCATGCCAACAGAATTAGAGGAACTTGTGACATTCTTACATTCACCACAACCAGCAGTGGTCCAAATTGCTTTAGATAATCTTGTGGGATACTCACAAAGTTCGCATCAACAAGTTTTCAGTTATGATAATTATGAAGCCATTAAAGACTTGAAAAACTTGAGTAAGTGCTCTAGTAAGACCATGGTCAACCAATCAGTGACTATATTATCTAATTTATGTGGAGATTACACCATGAGAAATTTGATAGTTGAAGATATTGATTATTTGAAATATTTAACTAGCCAAATCATCAATATCAAGAATACAAACGCTGATTTAATGTGTATTTTGTTAACTAATTTAGCTAAGAATGACAATGTTAATAAGATTTTGGATTTTGTTGTTGAACATACTGATGAAGACCAAAAGAAGGTTTTCAAATCAAATAAGACTATTGATTGTTTAATGGATTGTTTTGTCAAAGGTTATGATCATGAATTAAATAAATATGCAAACTATGACTATTTAGCATATTTCTTTGCTGATCTTTCACGTTTTACTCAAGGTAGAACCTATTTTATCACCCAACAAGAATATGACAACGTTGTGCCTATTTCTAAAGTCTTAGTGTTTACTGAGAAATATGATGCTAAAATTAGAAGAGAAGGGGTTGCTTCCACAATTAAAAACTCCTTATTTGATACCAATGCTCATGAAAGATTATTAACCGATTCAGAAATTAATCTCTTACCATTCATATTGTTACCTCTTGCCGGTCCTGACGAAATCGATGAAGATGAAATGTTTGATTTACCTGATGAATTACAATTATTGCCTTCTGATAAAAAGAGAGAACCTTTGGATGGTGTCATTTGTATCCATTTGGAATCAATCTTATTATTATGTACCACAAGACAAGGAAGAGAATACCTCAGAGACAAATCGGTATATTCAATCATTAAAGAATTACACAAAGCTAATGATTCTGAAGATGTTGCTGACTTATGTGACAGAGCAGTACAAATGTTAAAGAGAGACGAAGCTCCGCAAGGTGAAGAGGAAGTTGACATGGAGAGTGATGAAGAAGATGATAAGATTGTCGAAATTTTGTAATATAATACTAAGAACCTATCCCATAGAGAGTGAATACATGCATATTTATAGATTTGTTCACTTTTAATAGACGTGTGTGTGTGTCTTTTTTTTTTGGTTGCCCAAGGGTACATAAAGCTAATAGCCATAAGCTCTCCTTCAGTGATTATTCTCTAAGAACCAATTTCCCGTCAACTAATCTCAAATTCTGTTTCACAATATTAATGATTCTCTGTTTATTGTCCTTATGAGCACTAACCCTACTCTTTAACCCAACCAATAATTCCTTAGTAGTCAATGGGTTGTTTCTCACAATATTCAAGACATCATTAACTGTAACTAATACATTATCAGGACCAGCCCAGTTCAAATCAGTCGCTGGCGTGCCAATACTACTAGCCCCAGCAGACATTGGTGTAGCTCCCGCAGTTTCAGGCGAACGCGGCGTAGGGCTTATTGGGGTAGGGGAACTACTTGGCTCCTTCTTGATTCTGATTTTCAAAGGGTTTCCATCTTCTAATTTGACTTTTTTTGTTGGAGAAGGTGGAAGGGATGGTGATTGACGCTTACGTGCTACTTGCGGATTCCATTCTCCTGGAGGTAATGTCTGTAAGAAAGATACTGGAGCCTTTATCACTACAAATCCACTACCAACATTAGCGGCCGTGAATGCTCTAATATGGGGAGCGTTTGGTGATTTTTCACTTTCTTGTTTGATACCATCTGTTGGTTCTTGTTTCACTTCAATTTCTTCATCACTTTCTTCTGCGCTTTCCAAATCCGACTTAGATAAATATGGCAATAATCCATCTTCTTCATCATCACTATCATACACCCCACCTTCTCTTTTATTTAATACTTTTCTCAACTTCTTACCTTCTTTATCAACTTTTCTTCCCTTTTCTGCTTCAAACAAATCATCTATATCATCATCGGCTTCCGCATCTGGTTGTCCATCAAAGTGGGCCGCCTTCAACATTTCTCGCTTAATCTTCTTTTCCGATAATTTATTCTCCTCTTCATCTCCGTCCATGATTGGTGCTTCTTCATCATCAGCAAATTCTTCATCATAATCTAAATCATCATGATCGGAGTCTCTATCATTTGAACCACTGGCACCACCCATTACCGTTCTTAACCTTCTACCAGGTTTTCCACCCAATCCTGTACTACCACTTGCATGTACTATATTTCCGTTCACAAGGGTGTTATTTCTAAATCTTTGATCAGGGGTACTTTCTAAGTTAGATCTATCTTCCATATGTTTCATAAGCCATCTTGGAACATTGGAATTTTTTTCCATTTTAGCTTCTGCTTCTTCTAACGTTAAAGTAGCATATTTATTTCTAGGAGTGAAACGATATACCTTTTCAGCAGGAATCATTTTAAACCCATCTTTATCAAATACAAATAGTACATGTTGAGATTCTGAAGATCCACCTTCATAATTTCCCACAAAAACATTTTTACCATTGTAATCTTCAATTACCCAAGGGTAATGTTCTTCATATCTTAATTTCCTCTTTGCATCATCCATAAGATTGATTTGCCTTGTTTTACGCTTAAATAAATTTTTCTTTTGTTTCCTAGCTCCTCCATCAGGAGCAACTTGTGTCATGTCTGCTTGATTTTTATTTATTGATGGCTTTTTCTCTGGGGCAATCTTCGAAGGATCAGCTCCATTTTCTAATTTGACTTCGCCATCAACATCCATGCCATCCTCAGCTTCTTTCTCTGCTGCTAATTCGGCCTTTAATCGTTCTCTTTCCAATTTAGCTTGTTCTTGTTCTCGTTTTCTTATGTCTATTTCTTCACGGGTTAAATGAAATTGAATATTTCTAGGATCTTTCCTGTGCAATCTAACTGGTTTTGTAAAATCTCCAACAATATCTACATCCAGTTTAGTTGCAAACTTCATAATATGAAATCTGATATCATTGACTTCTTCTTGAGTGCATGATTTAAGAGGAATATCTTGCCATCCTGTAGAAGAAGAAGGAGATGGGGTTGGTGACAGTTGCTGTCTTGATGATTGTGGAGTTAATTTATCAACATCCTCATTTTTAATGGTAATTACTTCTTGCTTGACCTGTGGTTGTTGATTCATAATCTTAATAATTGACAAAGGACGCAATTATCAATTTCCTTTAACCAGTTGATTGATCCCTCCCTTAATTCAATGATAGATGATCAAATTTGAAAGTTTTGTTCGCTTCATTTTTTTTTGGTTTGGAGTTTTTTTTTCTCTGTTAAAGAAACGATATTCTATATTGTATGCATTGCGACATTATTCTCTGCTATTTTAGTAAGGCAACTAGACCGATCTGAAAGCATCGGGTATTGGATAAGCTGTGCCAATTAAGGTGTTGCTTAGTTGGTGAATGGCTTTGATACATAAGAAAAAGTGGTTCGATTCTCACTTAATGAATCAGGGCAAAATCTATATCGGTAAAAACGTTTTCCAGGCCCTTTGATATGGAGTTTCCACTGTTATTTCCCCGGAATCAAACTCAGAAGCTTCCATGGGATTTTTAAAACTTGTTAAACTTCTCCTTTGAACCTTACAATCAAATATAAAACTTGATACGACTCAAACTTGGTTAATCATCAATACATGATTGATTGCGTTTGTTTTAGGATTTTGACGTTGGTCCTTTCCTTCTGGTGATGCATTCTTTTTTATCTCCTATAATTAATCAAGTCTCCTCATTATTAAACTTTACAATCACTAATTCCGTTCCTTCTCCCCAAATCCCCAAATTGGAATTTATTAAGAAAAAAGTAAGGCCGCTTCAGCTCACCGTAATCGGAATCAATATCCCACCAAAAAAAATATTGGTGAATACATTTCAACGATGGAGGACATTATTACCCAAAATCTTGATCTCATTAAGGATTAGCTACATCTATATCAAACACAACCAATGTCGATAGTTGTAGAAGATAAAGAAGACGAGTTGTGGACTAAAAGAGAACAACATGTCCCAGATCAACCACCAAGATATCTAGGTTTCATCGCAGGAATGGCTTCTGGGCTAATGAAAAATGTGGTTGGACATCCATTTGATACAGTTAAAGTTAGATTACAAACAGCACCTAAATCACACTTTAAGGGTCCTATGGATTGTGTTTTACAAACGTTGAAAAAGGAGGGACCATTGGGATTTTATAAAGGTTTCACTCCTCCGTTGGTTGGTTGGGTATTAATGGATTCAGTTATGTTGGGATCATTACATGTTTATAGAAGATTAGTGAAAGAGAATATATATCCAGAAGAAAAGAAGCTTCCGTTGTTAGGACATGTTATTGCTGGATTAGGTTCTGGGTTGACTGTATCATTTGTAGCTGCTCCTATTGAACAATTCAAAGCAAGATTACAAGTTCAATACGATGCAAAATCAAGAGTATACACAGGTCCAATAGATGTTGCTCATAAATTATTTAAAGTATCTGGTATAAGAGGAATATATAGTGGGTTACTATCTACTATGATCTTTAGAACTAATTTTATCTTCTGGTGGGGATCTTATGAACTTTTCACTCAATGGTTTGAAAATAATACTCAAATGTCCAAACCTCTGATCAACTTCTGGTCAGGTGGATTATCGGCTTCCGTGTTTTGGATCTTTGCCTATCCTGCTGATGTTGTCAAACAAACTATCATGACTGATTCACCCATTCGTGCAGAAAAGAAATTCCCAAGATGGATAGATGCAGTCAAATACATTTACAAAGAAAAGGGATTGAGAGGCTTCACTAGAGGATTTGGGCCTTCAATCTTAAGATCTTTCCCAGCAAATGCGGCAGCATTGGCTGCATTCGAAGCCGTTATGAGATTCTTACATTAGAGATTTTTAAATAAACATATCTTCATTTCTGAAATTCATAGAAACCTTTATTAATAGATCAATTATTATTATCCATTATCTGCTACCTATTCCTATATAGACTGGGTAGTATCTTCAGATTGATTCTTATTCTTTTCCCAAGGCTTCACTCTTTGGGTGGCAGTTGCACTTGAAGCCTGATCCGATAACACTGTATCGGGGATCTCCTTAATTCCAGGAACTGGTTTTCCTGACACGATTAATTCAACTAATTGTTGATAATTTGAAGAATATGGCGGATCACTAGTACTTGAAGATTCTACCTTGGTTACTTGATCATTTGTTTCCCCTGTGTTATTCTCCAGTATTTCACTAATTTTTTTAAACTTTTCCCCATTATGTAATTTCCATTCCTCATAATCTTCGAGATTTAAAATATGACCAGTATGATTACAAAAGAAGAATACCTTTGCTTGATTGATTAATTGTTGCTTGTCTAATGCTGGAATCGATGTTACGGATGGATCATTTTCTTTTAAATTTTCTAAATAATTTGTTAAAATTTCTTGTAAACCTTGTTGGAAGTCAGTAAATGAGTCCCAATCATAGTTCAAATATTCCCTATAAACTTCTTCTTGTGGGTTAGTTGCCATGTTTAAGAATTGGTAATCAAACCTAGGAAATTAAAGAAGGGGAGAAAATCGTGGAGCAAATGAAAAATTTGTTTACATTAAATTCCTCGGTCCTTTATAGTTACCACCACCACCTACCACCACCATCACCAGCAATCCACACAGAACAGTTCAATCAGATGATTGCGATACAGCCCAAATATGTAATCATACTATCAATCCTACTCCGAATTGGCTTCTTTTTATTTGGATTATTTCAAGATAAGTACATGCCTGTTAATTATACTGATATTGATTATCTCGTATTCTCCGACGCCGCAAGATTTGTTAATAACGGACAATCACCATATTTAAGAGAAACATACAGGTATACCCCCTTACTTTCTTGGATTCTAGTTCCTAATAATTGGGACCCCGTTTCTTTTTGGTATAGTTTTGGGAAAGTGGTGTTCATGTTGAGTGATATAATTACTGGGTTGATTATTATGAAATTGTTGAAATGGTCAGAGGAGATTGACAAGAGAAGTAGCAATGGTAATAAAGTCATGATATTATCTTGTATCTGGTTATGGAATCCCATGGTGATCACAATTAGCACTAGAGGTTCATCCGAAAGTGTTCTTACAGTCATGATTATGTTATCATTATATTTCTTATTGATATCCGAAAACATTATCGTATCAAGTATTTGGTTGGGATTAGCTATACATTTCAAGATATATCCGATTATCTATTTACCAAGTATATTATATTACTTGTCTGCAAAAGACAAGCCTCTTTTGAATTTACCATTGTTGAATTTGTTAAACCAAAAGAATATCACATACTTGATTTCTGCTTTATTATCCTTAGGAGGATTGAATTACTTAATGTATACAATTTATGGATATGAATTTTTAGAACATTCGTATTTATATCATTTGACAAGATTAGACCATAGGCATAATTTCTCAGTGTACAACATGGCCTTATACTATAAATCAGCATTGTTGAAGAATGTTATTCATGTTCAAGACATTGAAAAGTTTGCATTCTTACCCCAGCTATTGATTTCAGCAGTGTTATTACCTTTGATATTCGCCAAAAAAGATTTGGTCTCAAGTTTATTCTTACAAACATTGGCATTTGTAACATTCAACAAGGTAATGACTTCCCAATACTTTATCTGGTTTTTGATATTCTTACCTCACTTCCTATCCAGGTCGTCATTGATCAATTCCAATAGGTTATTAGGAATCGTGGCATTAGGTCTCTGGATTGGGTCACAAGCTAGCTGGTTATATTTTGCATACCAATTGGAATTCTTGGGCATAAGCACGTTTGATCTGGGGTTACTTTATTCATCAATCGCTTTCTTCTTGACCAATTGTTGGTGCCTAAGTTTATTCATTAGTAGTCTTAAATAGAGTTCATAGACCGATACGACATTTTATGGTATACGACATTTCGCAGCATTGAAATTTTTCACACGAAACGACAAATTTCTCTTAAGATGAGTTTTTATCTCCACCTTCCCATCATCTCTGTTTGCTTGGAAAAGATATAACAACAGTTACAAGTGATTAGAAATGGAATTATACTCCCCTGAAGGGTTAAGAATAGATGGAAGAAGATGGAATGAATTGCGTCGATTTGACTGTCGTATAAATACACATCCAAATTCATCAGATGGATCATCATTTGTTGAACAAGGTAATACAAAAGTTATGTGTACAGTACAAGGTCCCAAAGAACCGTTATTACGATCACAAGTAAACAACAATGAATCAACTATAGAAGTGAATTTGAACATTGCCAGTTTTTCCACATTTGAACGTAAGAAACGAACCAGTTCTGAAAAGCGAGTTGTTGAATTGAAAACTACTCTTGAAAGAACATTTGAACAAAGTGTAATGGGACATTTATATCCTAGAACAGTGATACAGATAGATGTGCAAGTATTGGCTCAAGACGGAGGTTTATTGGCAGCAGCTACCAATGCAATTACATTGGCATTAATAGATGCTGGTATTGCCATGTATGATTACGTGTCGGCCATAAGTGCCGGTCTTCATGATAGATCCCCATTGTTGGATTTGAATAATTTGGAAGAGAATGATATGAGTTGTTTGACAATCGGAGTGATTGGAAAAAGTGAAAAATTAGCGTTATTGTTGTTGGAAGACAAGATGCCTTTGGATAGATTAGAGTCAGTATTAGCTATTGGTATTGCGGGAAGTCATAGAATTAGAGAATTGATGGATAGTGAAGTGAGAAAACAAGGTAATATGAGATCATCCAAATTAACTAATTAACAAAAGGTTATAGGTGATGTACTAATAAATAATAAAATCATAGAAACATGAGAGAAAGGAGTTACAAATGAACTAAAACTTATCACTTGTAGAAGTTAATAACAAATTTGCAATTGCAAATAATCTCTTAGAAGGAATGCTCCTATGCTTATTCTAGCGTGAAAGAGTGCTTCTCCGATTGACTTCCTATTTAGGAAATCGAGGAATGTGTTCATTCAATCAATATTTCTTTTGTGTCCTGTTGCTCTCAGAGTCTCTCACTCCGGTTCACGTACGCTCTCTCTCTCTCTCTCGCTCCTACCGTACAAAAAAGAAAATCTTCCAGGGCGAGTATACTCTACTTACCTTCTTTGTCTTCGTTGTGGTTTCTTTGATTTAGTGCGACTGAGAAACTGAAATTTGGGTAATTACTGCCCACCCAAAAAACAAAAAATTAAAAAGTAAATCGTGTCCGTTTCTTTCCATCCACTCGCCAAGAAAGATACTTTGTAAGGTGCTAAAGAGTACATTCATTTTAGTTTCAAGAAGTAGTGCTAAGTCCTTCAATTTAAGTTAATTCGGTTATCGGGATATAGTCGTTGACAAGTTATTATCACGTCACCCTTTGTTTTATATACATTCTTTGTACAGGTCATATATTTCCAGGAATCTAAGACCTTTTGATCCCCACTTCAGCAACCAATTGAGTTCTCCATATCTTACTTATATCTCATAAGAATCTACTAAGAGTATAACAACATATAAATAATAATGTCTTATCGTGGTCCAAATCAATTCAATTCCCAATTTAGAGGTGGTCCTCCTCCTGTTGGTATGAATGCTCCAGGCATCCCACATCAGCCAAATCTCGGACCAATCTCGTCTAGTAAATCACCATTTCAACAATTTGAACAATTCTCCAAAAATGTTGAAGACTTAATTGATAACTACTTTAAACCATTGAAACCGTATGTTCCAGCTATAGGTAGAGGGTTCTTAGTTGCCACTTTCTATGAAGACACAATTAGAATATTCAC
This sequence comes from Hemisphaericaspora xylofermentans, assembly GCA_002105455.1. NCBI lineage: Eukaryota > Fungi > Ascomycota > Pichiomycetes > Serinales > Debaryomycetaceae > Hemisphaericaspora > Hemisphaericaspora xylofermentans. The sequence continues at coordinate 69,362 of NDXA01000011.1, read as the reverse complement.
TCAATGGTCTGAGCAAGTTTATTATTTGCACACTTATAGAAAATATTGGTATTGGTTTACAGTCTTGTTCTTGATTAACAACATGATCGTCATGACTATTTCTTCTACTATGGTTGTCATTAGAAAGAAAGATAATATTGCTACTATGGCATTGATTGCCGTTGTGATTTTCCAAGGTATTGGATATGGATTACTTTTCGATGGTCAATTCATTTTAAGAAATTTATCGGTTGTTGGAGGGCTAGTTTTAGCTTATTCAGATACCATTGTTAGAGATAAAAGAAGTCTTAATATGCCAGGTTTACCAATGCTTGATAATCAAGATTATAGAAAATATTTCCTTTTGGCAGGTAGACTCTTATTGGTATTCTTATTCTTGGGTTTCGTATTCTCAGCCAATTTATCAGTAGGAAGACTTATTATTATTGTAATTGGTTCAATTGCATGCGTTTCTATTGTTATTGGTTATAAAACTAAGTTTGCCGCTGCAGTGACCCTAGTCTTGTTATTCATTTATAATGTCTTCACCAATCAATTCTGGATTTATGAAGCTCGTGACGCCAGACGTGACTTCTTGAGATATGAATTCTTCCAAGTATTATCAATTGTAGGTGGTTTGTTATTGGTTGTTAATGCAGGTGCTGGTCAATTGTCAATTGATGAAAAGAAGAAGATATATTAGGTTTTCTATATTAAATCTAGTACTGAATAAACAGGATTTTACCTCCGTTGACATATGGTTTCTCTGTAATGTATAATTAGAGTATAATTTCCCTAAAAATGAATACATTAAAGATACCCCTAATTGTAGCACGCCCGAGGATATTTAACCAATTCTTGTTTAAGAATTAATATTCTTCTTCGTCAGTACGTATTTCATCGGTCAATTCCTCTTCTGAGGAGTAGATCCATGATTCATCAGATTCATCTAGCCACTCTTCGCCAAGTGGTGCGGCAGGCCACTTCTTGTGATAGCGGTAATACGCATGCTCTTCTCTAGTCAAATTGGGAACGAGTAAGGTTTCATCTTTCGGCGGAAGTCTCACTACTGTACATTCAGGACATCCGCCGCCAAGAACATTCCTGATTCTGAGACAATAGTTACAGTGGGGAAGGTTGGAGAGCATTTTAAGCGTAAAATCTGCTGAACTTTTTCTTCTCGGATTCCCTGGCAAGTGGCTTCGCGGAGCGTACTTCCCACCTAACGTAACAACAAAGTATACATAAAGATATGATTCGATTGAGATATTTAAAGTAGAGAGATCGAGTAATTCATCAGCAGGAATAAATTTGTGAATCACTTGATCTCCTTCGTGTAGAAACTCGCTGATAATATATTCAGCATGTCTTTTAGTTCCAACAGGTAATCGCAAGCAAACTATCTGATATCTCTCGCTTTTCGGTCTAAAATTTAGTTTGTATTCCACACATTGAAATTGGACCTCGACGCGGTTTATACAATCTCTGAAATGATTTCTGAAAAACTCAAAATTGGGACGATCAATTGTAGTGGCAAGGAAGGGTCTAGTAACAATTGTCCCATCAGAGGTACTGAAAAGATCCAACGAAAGTTCCAAGCATAATCGCATTTCTTCAAGATATTTATAATCCTTGAGATCATCAGGGTCAATTTCATCCTGGTAATGTTCTTTAAACGCTCTTAATTCTAAAGCATTACGCTCTGAAACCTCTGAAATTGTCTTGATCTCTTCCAAAATTGCCTTTTTGATCGTGTTGATAACGTCGATCATTGAATTCCTTTCAAGAAATGGCTTGACATCCATTATCAAAATACCATCTTCAGCATTAAGATTATGTTCTTCGGCAATATCAAGAAGCTCTTGAGGAATTGACACTTCAGCAAAGTCCTAATCATCAAGTTCATGATCGATATCACCTTCATCTTCATTTATTCTTTCTTCTTGCTCGTTTTCTTCGTCAGTAATTGAAACTTCTGAGGATGATGAACACGAGCTCGTGACCATGCGGTCATCGCAATTTGGTACCATACTTAAAGATGATATTGCTGCTCCAAAATTAGATTGATAGTTAGCAAATTGGGGTTGTTTCTGATTCCCCATTTCATACAAATCTTGTTGTATATTGGTCAACAGTAGATTTCAAACTCAGTCTTCGCGAATTGTATGGTTAGAAGTTGCAACAGAGTTTTTAGCGCAATTTGACTTAATTGATTGCGAACTGGAAAATGTTTCGCTGGTTGTACTTGAGGTCACTAGTTCAGTATCATTTGTTCCTGAAGAGCCCTTCCTCAAGTAATTGGATGTGGAGTGAATTCGTTGATTTTTCTCCTTCATACGCTTCTTAAAATTTACGGTAAAGGCTGTCGAGGCGCAATTGTACACCATATTACGATTCCACTAAAACAGAAACAATCTCACAAAAGATGAATTACCAAAGGTAGTAGTCTGATGGACAGTTATCTTTTCAGAGCCATCTGGCTGTAAACTTTTTTAAGAACAAAATGATTATCTATTTGTTATTCCGAAATTCACGGGAATTCTATTCATAGTATTGGGCTGCGTTTCTGTGCTACTTTCATTCAGCGCTTTAGAACTCTTAGACCATCAGAGACTAGAAGTGACCAAAGAACCAACTATGGTCCTATGCGGCATTTCCTTATGTCAGGAAGATCCTATTCGTCCTGGTCCCTATCAAGAGTATCCTGGCCAACAATCCTTTCAATTTTTCTATCTGACTGGACACACTCGTATATGTTGAGCGTGAAAACAAATGTAACTGCGTGGGAGAGAAGTGAGTACTTTCAACTTGAAATACGAAAACCTATTGTGGGGTAAACCCTCTTGTGTTTTATATTGTTTCTTAAGGAATGTATTCCAACAGGACGCGAATTGGTAGTACGCGGAAAGATATGAATCAATTGAAATGTTAGTAGTTTCGACCCAAGACAAGCATTTGTGAATAATTTGGTCTCCTATATGGGGGGTATTCATCGATCATATATTATAATAGCCTTTGCGTTTAAGATCAACGGTTCTTTACTACAACTGCAGTAAAGAGAAATAATTATTATGTAGAAAGGAATGATTGCAAAATTTTGAGTGAGAAATTTGCAATAATTAATCAAAAATAGCCCAAGAAATCTACACCAAACAAAAAAATAGGGACAAGGTTCGAACACCATTATATCCTACACAAATAGATATAAACACAAAACAGCAGGATATTTTGGCCCTTGGAAGCAAATTTGCATTAAAGAGCCACAATGACATATAATGGAGACAGATGTTTCTACTCACACGGGCCTAAACACTCTCTTCAACTGCATTAATCTTGGCATTTATTCCTTATAACCCCAATTTTAGGGAATTTGCTTACCAAAAGCAATGGTTTTGTCTATGTATGCAACCGAAGTGTTGACAAATGAAGAATCTCATCCTGAATTACATTTAATGATGGCTGTTAAGGATCAACCACGATACGTTGTTGTTTGTGTCGCGACACACAAAATATCCTCGACACAGACAAAATTTTTCACCAGTTATAGAATAGACAGTCTTGCTTACATAAACAGTTCCGCCAAATCAAGACTCCTCCCTAAAAACCTACAAAAAGAGTAATTATGGCAGATGATAATGAACAACCTAAGTGTCCAGTAGACCATTCCCCAAAAAGGTCATGGTTTTGGAAAACCACGGAAGAACCCGACAAAGGGGTTACTCAAGCTCCTGCGTCGTCCACAGCTTGTCCAGTCGATCATAATAGCTCGAAATTGGAACCGATAATAGCCGATGACCAACCTAAATGTCCAGTTGACCATAGTACCAGGGCTGCTTGGGTTAAGAATGTTTCAGTTTCGGTCAACACGCCAGAAGAGGCTATAGAAGTCCCAGCTACTTATTCGGAGAAGGGTTGTGATTCAAATGCAATCACGAATACTTTTCAAGATACAACCACGTCCAATGTTGAATTACCGACCGATAGAGAAGTCAGTTCTATTCCAAGAACCAGATCACAAACAAATTGGATTTACCCATCTCAAAAACAATTCTATGAAGCCATGAAACGAAAGCATTGGAACCCAGAAACTGATGATATGGAAACAGTGGTTCCAATACATAATTCGGTCAATGAAAGAACTTGGCGTCATATTATGATGTGGGAAGAACCTAATCAGAGAGAAGCATTAGAGAAATGTGGTGGAATCACATTGACAAGCTTCAAAGGAGATCTGAAGAAATTGACACCAAGAGCATGGATTAAATCGATCTTGGGTCAAGAAAAGCCATTTGATAGGCATGATTGGGTAATTGATAGATGCGGAACTAGAGTTGAATATGTGATTGATTTCTACGGTGGCGGATATGAAGGAGGAGTGTTTTTGGATGTAAGACCAAAAATACAGACATGGGAAGGATTTAAGTTAAGAATTAGTAAAGCTTTGGGATGGAATTAATGAATTTTAGACCCCCTCCAACACGTAAATAGTACTGTAACTTCTAGAATATATAATTCCTTTTATTAGATGATCGTAACCCCTTGTAAAGTATTCACTTATGAATCAAGTTATAAATAAGCTTTGGTTTTTTATATACAAATAAATTTTAATTACACATATGAAATATTCAAAGAATCCTATCTTCTACCCATTAAGGCACCAGTTTGACCAAGTCTTTGCATGTTTTCACCAACTTGAACATTGGTTTCAAAATATTTGGCAACACATCTGTCTAAGCAGAGAGCTTCTTGTTTGGAAACATCAGATTCATCGTAGTTTTTGTTGATACATTTGGTGTGACATTGACTGACTAAGGCATTGAACATTCCAGTAACCATATCTAATTCAGCTTCAGCAGCTTGAAGCTTTTGTTGAGAAGTAACTTGAGGAGCAGCGGCACCACCTAATCCAAACATTTTTGTTATATAATTAATTTGTGTAAAGATTATCAAACTTCTTTGAAACCAGCACAGCTTCATAAAAATTTTCCACTCAACGTGGTTTGCTTGATGGTGGAGAATTTTTGATGAACAGACAGAAAAAATCAACAAAAAAATAAGAAAAAAAACGACAATTGTCGCAATTTTGACCGAAAATGTCGTATACATATTAGGCTCGTTGCTGAAGTTATGTAATTATCGTAAGAACTATTATATTACCAAAGTATATACCAGATACTATAAACCAGGGAAAGTAATTAAAGCATGGCCACCCCAAAGAGTTTCTTCAAAAGGAATTTGGTTCTTAAGTGTGTCTAAATCCTCTCGTTTTTCAGGTATAAAACGGACTAAACCTTGTCCCATAATAATCGTCTTTTCACATAAACATATTGTGCCATTCATTCCTGACATTCTTGCGTTTAAATATGTAGGATTACCCCCAACATTCTCAACATAAGACTTAGTGATGGCGTGATTCACATCGAAATAATATCTTAAAAATCTCCATGTTTGGGTTTGAATATTCAATACAGCAATTCTCAATAAATTTTCATTTGTGGTAGCTAAAGGCAATCTTGAAAGCCTAGAAACATCAAATTTATCACTCTTATAAGGCTCCTTATCGTAATGTCTCAAAAAGTCATTCCTTAATCCACCCAAAAAGAATAAATAATCTCGTTCCTCATTTTTATAATATAACGCAGCATGATGACAACTTCTCAACTCTGCTTCTTTCAATTCTGGATTGTCAACCAAATTCTCCTTGGTATATATCAAAGCATTATCATCTGCGTCAGGATCTAAATCAATATTAAAATAGTCATACGCATAAGTAGTTAACTTCTCCCATTTACATTTATCAAACACAAACATATAGAAATCACTGAAAAATTTCATTGATTCGTTACAACCACCTTGAATGAAAAATGATTTATCGTTAAAGAATTTCTCTGGTTTAACTTCCAAATCATTCGCAACAGTATTCGCACATCCCACATTAACACCACTACCGCCAACCATGCCGCTCGTTTGACTTCGAGCGGTATTCCCAACATGAAAGGATCCAGCACTAGCTGCCATACTTATTGTCGGCGACAGTGAACGCTGTCCAATTCCATCATTCAAAATCTCAGAAAGCTTTCCATTCACATCTAATGTACAATTCTCTTCTACCACCTTACTTCGGTGATTAACTAAGGCAGAGGCGAAATATCCTCGAGGTGCTGGCCATTCACCTGGATCTTCAAGTATAATATCACAATCAGGATCTGGCCCAAGTTTGAAAACCAACGCTTCTGGAAGGAACGAAAAGCCAATTCTGCAAAGAGGGTCCTCCGTAGTTGCCAAATCAATCTTGAGGAAATCATTTGTTGCTTTGAATTTAGTTATACCTGTTCCGATATCTTCTGTCTCCTTCGAAACAATAAACCCACCAAAAACAAATACAGATACACTTGCCATTGCTGTTGGGGAGAGGGCATCATCAAATAATGGATTCTTGGCCTTAGGCTCATCAGAATCCACCGATGATGTATCATCAAATAATACGCTGTTTTCAGAGACTCTTTCCGCCTTTGGAGCGATAGGAGTTAGATCTTCACTTTGACTCTTGGTAGATTCTAAAATTGTGTCACCATAAACTGCACCGCTAATAGATGAACTGGAGGTTGGAAAATTTGAACTATTACCAGTAGCACTATATCCAACACCTCTTGGGACAGGAGTAGAATCCAATTTACCTGCATCAGAAGCAAATGATGATAGAGAAGGTGTAAACGGTCTTTCTCTAGAAGTTTGAAGCACAGGAGACCCTCCACGACTTTCATTGTTGTTGCTTCCTCCTGAACTTGCGGAATCCGAGCGTGGCTTACGGGTATGGGAATATGAATGCTTTAATGGATGTGCTGACTTCATACTGAGATCTCGATTAGGCGACTCCTTGGAGCTAGTAGGACTGTTGGTATGAGAATGAGAACCATCAGAAGCAGTATGACGGTGTCTATGGAAAAGTCTGGTGGACTTTCCTAGCACATTAACCATTTTTGATGTAGCGCTTGAGGGAGTTGCGGGGGTTGCAGGACTTGCTTGTGACGACGCTACCGAATTGGATGCAGTTATCAGCTGGGCCGTGATATTGCCACTAAGCTTCAACTTTGCTACCTTTGACAGCTGTTTAGACGAGCTAGTGGAATCTTGTGACGAGAATTGGGAACTACTAGAAGCAGTCGAAGGATTAGTAATAATCTTATGTAACTGTGGATGCTTCATTGAAACAACTGCTGAAAGTGGGCTTGATCTATTCTTTATAGAACCAGCGGAAATAGCAGCAGGACTATTATCCACTTTCAATGTATTAGATTTCGAATTAAGACTAGTTGAACTTTGATTATCACGGGTAGGGATCCTGACAACAGGAGTGGTAGGTTTGTTTATAAATATAGGAGGCAGAGGGATTCTGCCAGGAATCCCGGTTGTGTCATTATTTTTAGAAGGATTGATTTCATAAACATTTGAACAAATTGACGCCCCAATTCTGGAAAGTTCAATCCCATTACTCTTTTTCTCGAGCTTAATTTTGGTAAATTTCAAAGTTACTGTATCTACAATGTAACCATCTTCATTTGGAACCCAAATCTTATGAATAATCCAACGATTAATTTCCGAGTTGAAGTGTAGAGAAGTTGTTTTTATTTCAAAACCACCGTAGAAGAAGTAATGTCTGGATGATATTTTTGTTGACGACATTGATAGAATGTGCCCTGGAAAATCCTTACTACTAGCAGTGTCTTGGAACGTTACTGATCCACGAGATGCATTAAATGTAAAAAATTGGGTGTACGGTTGCATAAAAGGACTTGTTAGCATTTTCTTATTGACAAACGGAGGCAAGTCATAAGGAAAATATACGGATATACGTGATATATCAACATCTTGGGGTAAACCTAATGTTTTGAATGTAGTATATTTGGATACATATAATCCACCAAACACATAAGTTAAATTATCCAGAGCGAAAGTATTTTGAAATGCCAATTTGGGGACATCACTCATCAATTTTAGTTTCTGTTTGTTCTGTTTGAAGGCATTAGGAACATTATATGTTACTCTTGGAATTGAGAAAAATCCAGAAAAAGCACCAGCACTTTCTTCTTTGATCAATACTTCACCAACTCGTTCATCTACTTCGTCTTGAACGGGAACATGACGTATTGAAACATCGGAATCTTTACGTAAAAAAGCAGAATGTTCAACATGATCGATAACCATTCTAGGAGTAAACAGATGTTGATCATAATGTTTGACTAATTTGTTTTTAGTGGAATATTGCATATAGTCATCATAAGTTAGCACACTAAAAGGAACTTGGTAACCATGTATCCATCCAGTTGTATTCTTTTCCAAAAACTCTTTATCCCTTTCATGTATCCTAGCATACTCTTCCGGTTCTAATTGTATACGCTTAGATGCGTGTAGATGTGTCCTCGATGAATTCTTACTGTCAAGTGGTAAATTTAAATTAGAATTTGTGGGGGATAGTTGATTCTGATGAGATGGTTGTAAATAATGAAAGTGATCATTCAAGGATTTTGTATCTCCTCCAATCAGAGAAACATTCAGTGCCATTGAGGTCAGTCTCGCTCTACACAGATTGTCTAATGACATTTTTAACAATGCTCTTCAAAAAATGATTTCGTGTATAGTCTTGTGAACGATTGCTTATAATTGTGATGAAATTCAATTTTGTTGTTTAAATAAAAATTGCTTCAACCGGAGTTTTTTTGTTTGACCTAAAAATGATCCCAGGGGGAGAGCGTAAGGCTGAAATTTGCACGCTATGAGAGAATATAAAAGTGCTTTGCATTGCATGCATATACTTATCATTGCTATTGCTTCTATATATATAAATAAAGATATACTATAGTACCAGCAGTCCCTATGACTAGTACATTTTATGATTATATCTATCTTAAGCAGATGTAATTAGGTGCTGATAACTTTTTGTAAGGTTCGCATAAATCTGGGGTCGCTACACAAAATTAGAGAATGCTTAAAATTATGACAGCACTTCCACCTAACATAGCAAAGTACACTTTTAATACGAGGGCCTGTTCTTTATCAATCTAGTTGCTACAAATCATCTCTTTAACGATCCTCGTTTGGTAGATTTGATATGATTACTATGGAATCAGCTACACATTTCAAATATTTTCTAATTGATTACCTTCCTACCAATTAGCTCTTTGTTAAATTCATATTCGATTATGAATAGTGATCGTGGCACCTAGAACTCATATCATTTTTCTCTATAAAGAACTTTCATCCATCATCAAGATCTGAAACTAAGATATATATCGCACATACCTATGGCTAAAATATAATTATATATTTGGACTTAACATATCAGCTTTAACTAAAGCATGAATCTAGAGACATCATAGTTAGTATGAGCGCCACAACAATATAAATTGAAAATTGCATTATACATACATCTTGAATTGAAGCACTAATAAGTTGTCTGACTTCCAAGACTAACCATACTTTAATCATACTTAGTGTATTTTCATTCTTCAATATTTCTCTTCCATCCTTCAGTGTCCCCAATCTTCTTAACACAGGCAATGAACTAATAATATGTTAGTATGGTACTCTTTTAAAACGATCATCATCTATTTGGAATTTCACTCAACTTGAGAATGATTCTCCCTTTACTATGTACAAAATTACTATGCTATCAAAAACATGCTAATATCATTCTCAGTGGGAAATCCAAACAACATTGCATATACAAACCTTGCAAATAAATCTAATTCTGGATCTAATCGTCTACCAATTCCTTCTAATAATAAAATTGCAACAACAACCGTTACAAAATCACCTTCCATCCTTACATGATGAGTTCTAACCATACTCAACACCTGATCTAATAAATCTCCAATACTAATATTACCTAACGTAAATGTTCGTTCTTTCATTCTGTCAACTAATTTTTCAACTTTAATTGCAAAAATTTCTTTATCAATAGCTGTCTCTGGTGTTCTTGATCGTTCAACCATCAATTCACCTGCACGATACCCATCGAATTCAGACAAGGCCTTAAATAAGTCAATAAAATTTACCCTATCAACCCTGTTTAATTCAGTCACTAAACCCGTATCCAAGAAACAAATTTCTGCATGGTACCCTTCGTCGTATAACTGTTCTAATCTTTCACACCAAGCTTTTTGATCGTCACCTAATCGCAATAATTCTTGGGTAATCTTATTTGTGTCCGCTTCATTTGAAGTTTTAACAATCCTATACTCCTTTTCATGTCTGAATAATTCATTTTTATAGAATCTAACCATCATATTCCCAGGGTGCAAATCGGCATGAACAAAATTATCCAAAATTAACATTTTCAAAAATGCATCTAATCCTTTATCACTAACTTCTTTTGATAAATTCTTTCCAAAATTATCAGTAATGGATAATAGCTTACTCAATGGGATACCAGGAACAAATCTTTCGACTAAAACTTCTCTAGTAGAGAAATTAAGATATGGTTTAGGAAATTCTATATCTAATCTACTTTTAAAATTCTCTCTAAACCGAAGTAAATTCAATCCTTCAATCCTTAAGTCCAATTGCATCTTCATTAATATGGCAAATTGATCAACTTCATCTGGTAACGAAAGCCATTCCATTGTTGGGATAACATCTATCACATTTGCAAAAAACCTCATAATTTTCAAGTCTCGATTAATCTTTACTTCAACGCTAGGATGAAGAACCTTGATTGCAACATATTGATCTGGTGATAACGGCTCCTTTTGCTCAGTTATTAATAAATCCCGAAAATATTCACTTCTCTTTACGTCAACGTCTTGATGATGAAATAATCTCTTTTCCAATTTCTCTTCTTCAACTAATCCACTTTCTAAAACCTTTTCACTCAATTTTCCAACATAAACTTGTGCGATAGCTCCAACACCTAAGGGGACTTCCCTAAAGTCATCAAAGATTTCGTCAAATGCCAACCCACCAAAACTTTTACGTATAATCTGTTTGGTTCTCCATAAAGCATGTGGTTTGACATTTGAATGTAAATGACTCAACTCTTCACACATTTCTCTTGGAAAAATATCAGTTCTCGATGCAGCCCATTGGGCTAATTTTATAAATGATGCACCTGCAATTTCGGCGGACCAACGCAAATATTTATACCATAGTTTGGCACCAGTTCTAGTGATACTTCCATCAGATGAAATTCGCTTTCTTCCAAACCAACAAATGGGAGATAGGACTAAAACAGGGATGAATATTATGGAAAGTTCAATAAATCGAGCAAAGGTTATACATGGATCTGTAATCAAATCTTCAATTTTGAATCTGAAATAATATACTATTCGAATGATTGGATTTGAATGCTTTAATTTTTCGTTTCTATATGCCTCATGCTGGCGAAGTTCTTCTCTTTGAGATGCTTGATAAAGACCCATTTCATAAGTTTCAACGCCTTTCTCTGGAAATAACTCATGGATGGACGTTTGAGATTCTGGGACGTCGTTCAACAAGATTTTGTCTTGTCGATGTTCTTTGTAGATCAAGTAACTTGTAAGCGATATACATAGTCCTGCTCCTATAGCTTTCCTAGATATCGTTCTTGTAGGTTGTATAAGTCCTGAATTGTGTTTTATGTTTGTCGAAATCGATCTGGTGATGGCTCGAAACTGAATTTTCCGAATTGGCCTTAATATATTCGATATCATTCTAAGGGTTATATGTATATCATGTGTCTATATAGAAAGGATAGTAGGATATGGTCTCCTGCCAACAATAAATTGAATTGGTTAGGATAGGGCAGAAGAAGAGTTGATTACCATACTTCCGAAACATGTGAAATTTGTATGGTTCAAACATCGCAACCTCAGTAAACTGTATTTTGATAAACAGCAAAGAAAAAAAATAATTAAGAATTGCGCCGATTTCCGGGAACAAGCTTAAGATAATAAAACCGGCTTTATTTACTCAATTACCTTAATTTTGGCGTCTACTAAGTTTTGCTTATTTCAATGATGCGATTCTTCATCCGTAAAATGATTTCGTAATATAGAAACCCAAAGACCAAGATTGGCAGTTCCCTTAGAATGTATCTGTGGCCCTCTACGACTGACAATTCCATCATGCGCGTTCCAAACGTCCAAATAAACCGGAATCTTAATCCAATCCAATTCATTCAATGAATCGACAATACTTCGCCTTTCTTCACCAAGTGGTAGTTTAGCCTGTTCTGTAAATGTTGGAAATTCATTGTAATTCTTCGATTTGAGGGACGAGATATACTTTCTGATAATATCATCGTTCAAGTCACATCTTATGTTAAATGAAACATTAGGAAACAATCTAGCTGCAACCTCTTGGTTATCAATCAGCGACCTATTCCGTTCAGGATTTGTAACCTCGAGTGCATCGTGGTTTTCAGTTTTACAAACGAGAGTGTTTGGCTTTCCATTTAATAACGTCGAAGTATCATCTGCGTCATCTTCTCCGGGTTTCATACTTTTACTTGTAACTCTATCTTTTGTATACAATATTCTCTGAACCATGTTACTCGTAAGCTCGGACGTCTCTTCGTTAATTGAATGGTGGTGCATTGATAAACTTTGACGCTGCTTTCGTTCATTTTCTCCCTTCCTGGCATCTTCGGGATCAATTGGTTTAGTCCCATACACCGACTCTTTCACTTTCTTCCAGTGGAGAACGTTATCAGGAAAATTGACAATCTTAATCTTGATGGTGCTATAAAACGTCATCCAAATGCACGATGAAAGTGCTATTGGTGTCCAGAATGGTAAAAACACAAATATTATGATAAATGCGTACAATATTCTATTGAATACGTTTCTTCTGATGAATGGTGGTTCTTCTTGTATATTACCTCGGAAGCTATGTAATTCATCATCTGACAAGTATCTTGTTCTTGAGAAATCGACAAACTTTGGTTTCACTGTTCTAGTTCCAATCACTGCTTCCGGTAAATCTTTGAAATATTTTACTTTTACTTTATTCCAGTCATTACTAAAGGGGGAGTAGTCACAAATGTAGGATGTAAAGAATGCCACGGTTCTATCATTCTTTATGCTGGCAAGTACGATCAATTTTTGGAATTTCAGCAAACCCTTATAATACCTAGAAGCAGGGTCTGCCATCTCACACATTAACTTTCTATCATCCTGAATGAATAACTCTTTACCCGACACTCCAAATAAATATGGTCCTGTCTTATTTGCAATCTTGTCAAATATTCCACCTCTTAAGAATTGGATTCCAACATGGGGAGTCGCAAAAGTAGTGAAAATGACGGGCTCAACATTTTCAAAAAAATTCAATTCTTCCAATATTCCAATAACATGTCTTGATATTAATCCACCCAAAGAATACCCAATAAAGCTTATTTTAGTAACGGTTAAATCATTCCTTTCCTTTAGTGATTCAATCTCAAAAAATAATTCTTGAACAACCTTTTTACTATTTAACTCTAATCCATCATAACTTTTCCAAAACCTGAAAGATCTTGGTTTCATAGTTACAATTTGTTCTTGGCAGCATTCTGGAAGAAATTCGTTTATCATTCGTTCGATGACACATAAATGATCTGGACTTCCCCATAATCCATGAACCAAGACAAATAAATGAGCTGGTCTTCCTTGCAGTTCGATCATGGCAAATATTCTTACTTCCTTTACACCTGATAGTTTGGTAGTGATCTATAAATCTTCTATTTTGGTTAACATCCTATGAAAGATGACCATGTGTTGAAATCAAGGCTTCGTAGCATGTGAGTTTTATGACTGGAATTTCCGGATTCACGGCACGTGCTACTAACTTCCGGTTGCTATTGTTGATGTTCGAATCAAATTTTTTCAATTTCAACCAATTTTTTTTTCTACTGTTGGAGCCTCAAGTCAGAATTCGTATCTGTACGATCTCAAACCACCTGGCCTTGAAAACATACATATAAAGAGTCTCGCACAATATACAATGGCTTTCTTTGGTACTTCGTCCTCAACTTCCACAGCATCCGATGCTTCAGTTTCAAAGTCTGAACAATTGAAAAATGAAATCAAACAACAAATAACCCAAGAATTGGCAACTGCAAATGCAACTGAACTAGTTCGTACTATAACTGAAAACTGCTTTGACAAATGTATTTATTCTCCTCAAGATTCTTTGTCGATCCAAGAGAACCTGTGTATCAATTTGTGTAAAGAAAAATACATGAGATCTTGGAATGTTATATCAAAGGCTTATATTGCAAGAATCCAACAAGCATCCGCTCAGCAGTAGATGTTAATCAAACTTTTCCTATTATTAGTGTATTATAAATGGCATTCCACTTAGATGGTGCTTTGGGCGTGGTCGGGGAATTATGATATTTGTGTTTGGTTCGAGTAGCTGGGAGTTGGATATACAATATTTGCCATTCATTCCGTCTACTTCGGTGTAGAAGTTGATTTTCTTCTATCATTTGTATATAGGAGTTTCCCAATAGTAAAAATAGTATTTAATAGACATTGAATGACGAAGACCTGAAATTTTCATGCTACGTAGATGGCATTTCAAGTTCGGACATAATTTCTAAATTTTGTCGGTTCTGGTGAAAACCGAACATCATAATGACTAATATGATTCTCGCACCAGATGTCAAGTTGAAGTGGTTTACTCTTCGTGATCTCTTAGCATTCTGCATTGATAAGCTAATCGGAATAATTCTCGCCTCTTCAAATGGGAATTAAAAGTTGGATCAAGACTATTATTTGAGTTTACGCCTAAAAACATGAATTGTACTGTGCTTTTTTTTTTGCAGCAATTGAAAACGCCCAAGTACAACAAAATTAGAAAATGTTTATTCTTCCTACCAATGCACATTAATTCTGATAGAGAATTACACTCAATACATAAGAATATATATATGAATAGTATACGTTATTCTTTAGATGAGCATGTTTATGCGCTTCTCATCCAAGACTAACTTGATTCTGGGATAGGTTGTCAGGGCCTAAATGTTCCACTGTTTTCAGTATCAACAAAGGTTTACGAAGATTAGGGTTTAGCGTGCATTAAGTGTATTTCTTCATTGATTTGAATAGAAGCCCAAGCAATATACTCATGCCGAAAATATTATACATGATTCCCCATATGGTTAGTTCGAAAGTTCACTATCGATTGCCGCTACCAAGTATAAATTTGAGCAAAAAAGGTCGTGCATGCGATTCAAAAAGTGGGAAGCGAAAAATCGCCACTGTCACTTTTCACTTGTATGGAAGGAAACCTCAAAACATCTGAAATATTCAATTGGAAGAGTCAATTGATAGTTTGAATTCAGTTTATAAAATATACATACGAGACATGCAGACAACAGTAGCATCAGAATATTCAAGTGAAATACACACAGTCCCAATCGAACACAGATTCAACCCATACTCTGATAATGGAGGTACAGTACTAGGTATTGCAGGGGAAGATTTTGCAGTCTTAGCAGGAGATACTAGACAAGTTGAAGGATACTCAATTCAATCACGTTATGAACCTAAAATTTTCAATGTTGGTGATGATATTTTGATGACCGCAAACGGGTTTGCTGCCGATGGTGTTGCATTGATAGATAAATTTCGTCAGCAATTGAAATGGTATAAATTCGACAATGGTGGGAAGAAGTTACGTATTCAAAGTGCAGCTAGATATATCCAACATTTATTGTATGGAAAGAGATTTTTCCCATATTACGTGAGCACCTTAATTGCTGGGTTAGATGAAGAAGGTAAGGGTGCAGTATATTCTTATGATCCTGTTGGTTCATACGAAAGAGAACAATGTAGAGCAGGTGGTGCAGCTGCTAGTTTGATCATGCCATTCTTGGATAACCAGGTTAATTTTAAGAATCAATATGAAGCCGGTAGTGATGGTACCGTGAAGAAACCTTTAAAATATTTAACATTGGAAGAAGTCCTTGAATTGGTTAAAGATGCATTTTCATCAGCTACTGAAAGACACATATATGTTGGGGATGGGTTGGAGATTTTGATTGTCACAAAGGATGGAGTGAGAACTGAATATTACCCATTAAAAAGAGATTAAGCATTTCTATAGTATTGGCCTAATCGCTATATAAGAAAATATACTAGAAAAAGACCGAATAATCCAAGTGCTCTCGTCTATGCTGGATATGAATTCATTCCGGTGATACTTAGAGGAAACCTAATTATATATTTAAGCCTAATATCTTAACTCTCTGAATTCAAACCGGTAACTCAAACTTTTTGCCCTTCATAACCTTTGTATAATAGATGTAAAAGAAATCGGAATAAATCGCAGTTTGGAGGATACCAGCCAACACCGAGACATAATCGAAATGAGACTCAGCAAAATATCTATAAATCCAATTTGGAATATATAAAGCACGATAAATCCCCAAGGCAAAAATATAATGAGAAGTTATATTCTCAGCTTCACCAGTTTTTTGTAAAATGAATAATTGAGGCAAAATAGCAAGTGCCTCAAGCCAAAGACTGAAAGACCACACAACTTCACCAAGTGAATATTTATGTGTGATTAGCAACCCACAGACAGCAGATGCCCCCACCAAATACTTGACTGGGAATTTATCGATATCTTGTTTAATTGTCTTTTGATATTTGTAAACCATGACATATACGGTATAGATGGATGAACCAATAAAGAATATCTTCAATACTGTGTTGTAAAAGGAATAAAATTTGGTGAATAAATCTATATATCTGGTAAGATAAACAATTACATACAACACTTGAGTCTTTAATGATAAACCATTGATTGATCTATTTTGCTCAATGGCATATAATAGAATGAATATACTAGCCAAATGGGAAAGGTCCCCAAGAATACGGAAGATGTTCATCTTTTGAAAGGATTATGGATATTCACAGATGTCAGATTGGCTTTCTTTGCAGAATAACATATAAAATTCGATTTTAGTATGAGTTGTTCTCTAATTACACACGAAATTTCTTATATACAGGAAAATTGGTGAAACCCAGCAAATTCGTACAACTCACCAAACACAAACAATGAACTGACTAGCTTACAACTCAAGATCCTTGAGTAACAATTCATACTCTTCATCTTCTGTTAACAAATTATCTTTGTTGTCACTTTGCCTTTGGTTTAATCCTATTTTTTGATATTTGTGGCCTTCATAATTCCACCCCTTTTTATTTAGTTCATGTAATTCCTCAATGGAATTCAACCACTGCCCACTAATATCATCGTTGCGAATGTTATTGATGAAGTGTTCAATATGTTTCAAATTTAACTCACCATTTATGATGTAATTTTGCGAAGTCGTCAGAAATATTTTGAACCGTCCTTTCGTGTCAAAATATATCATACTTGGATAATTACTAATCTCATAAGTAGCAGCCACTTCCAGGTCAGCCAATAACTCAACATCAACAATTGCAAAATCAATTGAGTCAATAGAAGATGCCAATTGTTGGTAAAAATGTGTCGGGTAATTGTAATCTTCCCAGTCTGATATATAGGACATCGTGAATACAATTAATTTCTCCTTTCTATTATTGTTTATAAAATCGAATATAGTGTGATTTTTGAATACATTAACTTTAGATTTAAAGTTAGTAGTATTCGGATCTACTTTGATTTTAACTTTGAAGTACTCCACAAGAGCGTTCAAATCTCGTGCTGATTCATAGCTGAAAATCTCCTTTGTTTTATACTCAAGTAGTTTCAACGTTGGATACCTATTCACTTTAAATAGTTGGCGCAATTTTGGATTCTTTTTGGCATTAACTTTCAAGATTTGGAGTCGTTTATGTTCACGCACTTCGGTAAGATTATTATACAAGACTGACAAATTATCAAATGTCGGGTTGAAATTATGACAATATTGACAAGAATCGGAGTAGAAATAAATAAAGGAGAAGTCAGCCTTTTCTAAAGTTTCTTGGATCAGAGAATCTGTTAGTTCAATGACATGATTATTAAGTCCAGTGGATGAACAAGCAATTGCAAGGAATAGATGTATTAGGAACAAATAAATGGTGTACATTGTGCCTTCAAAGCTAATTTCGTAAATGTATGATTTAGACAACGAGGTAACTATGGTACAAGGTCTCGTATGTCTAGTATATTGTTTCTGTGAAGACCTGCTTTGTTTGTTGGTGTGAGCTTAAACCAAGAAAATCTCTTCACAGAAAATTCTACTGATGGAAAAGATAAAATAATTTCATCTAGTTACTAAAAATTAAAAAAAAAGATATTTTTTCTAAATCTTGGTACCTGCCCAATTAGGAAAGCGTAACAATTGACCGTATATAACCAGCCACCACATATAAGCGGATTAAGTATTTTAACCAGCCATTAACTTAATTTTGCACCCTTTTTAATCATTGAAAATGTATTTTATGTCATCATGATTTTAAGGGTGCTGGCAAATATTTCTTGATGTTTCATATATTTCCTGCGAGCTTTTAAAGACAATGACCTAGATACATGAATCAAACGATCCTGACTATAATATCGTCAGCAATGAAAGTATATATTTTGCCCATTCCCACATCAAGACTACTTTGTAGAATTCACTTCAATATTCTCTAACTACATATACCTGAAGCATGAAATTCTTTCTTCCAATTATCCTATTAGCGACAGCGGCATTTGCTGCTTCCTCCTCCCTATTGACCATACGGTCGACAATAATATCCACAATTCCTTGTACATCATCATCGACCACGTTATTATTTCAAAATACATCGAGTATCGAAACCACAACTACTTCCGAGGCAGTTGGATCTCAATCAATACCACATCGGAACGAAACGCAAAGAACAAGTGAAATTGAAGATATAGTCAGTACCAATGTAAATGTCCTAACTACTTACACTACCACCGTTGATGGCATTTTAACTGTTCTCACAACCACCATGATAACCTCTCCTACTAGCGATATTTCCGCAGAAAGTTCACATGAGTCCAAACCCAATAACAGTTCAGCTCTTGAAAGTATTGCCATTCAAACCAATACTGAAAGTAGCGTTGCAATTCTTAGCTTCGCTTCTTGTGCAGTAGGGCTGTGCTTAGATATTAATAAATATATTTCTACCACCGCTGAGGGTACATCACCCACCTCCCCATCTCAACCAGAAATTTCTGCAACTCATGATGAAGCAATTGAAACATCAAGTTCTCAAAGTGATCCAACAGAAATCATATTACAGACTAGCACCGAAATTGTCAGTGTTGCTTCGTGCTTGGTTGGGATCTGTACGGAAGTATATGAATACAGCTCGACAATTATGGCAAATGTAGAATCCAAATCCGTCGAAAACTCCAGTGAAACACAATATTTCAGCACGATCATAACGAAGACTACTTGCCAAGAATTGGATTGCACTATCGTCCCGGTTACGTCTGGTGTTCAAGTAATTACCAATGAAGGGTTGATCTATACCTCGTATTATCCAATTTCCTTGGACTTAACGATGCAACCAGCCTCATCGACCATCTCATTGAAGGTACACCATATTCCAACTACTACAGTAAATGTGATCACAAGTAATATTGTAACTGAAATTGCAAACAATTCTACTACTCAATTATCACTTTTCGTCCCAGAAACAAACACTTACGCAGATTTGTCAGTATATATTGGTGGTGTTGGTTCTTCTACTTTCAAAGCGTCTGGAATCTTGAGTATTGCGTTCACAATATTTATGTTCATAATATAACCTTAACAGAGTCCAGGCTCTAGCTCTCTTAGTTGAATTTTGTTTTCAACAATACTTTTTTAGCACAATAACTGATTTATATACCCTTAAATATGATAGAAACCTAGAATATTATAATTAAAATAAAATAAGAACATGTCACACCTTTTCTTCATACAAATCTTTGCTTGTTAAAATATTTCATTTTTGTTTCTTAGATTTAGCCAATATCTTGGGTTTGTAAACAAAATTCTGTGGTGGTTCTTATTTCCGTTAATTATTGTTTATCCTTGTTTCTCGTATTTCTAGTTGGTGTCGGGACAGCCAGATTGAATAGATTAGTTTGTTACTCCACAAAAAAGAAGGATTACAGACATTAGTTCCATACAAAAGTTGGTCTATACAACCTCTAGTATACATATGTATGGTCGTTACCAACAATCTGAGAGATTTTTAAAAATAGTCCAACGAGCATAAGGATAATGGATTCCGTGTTCTATTTTTTTGGTCTGAAACAAGAAAACCAACGTTCATGACCATAGGGTTATAGCGAAAGAGAGGCAATCGGAAATAGTACTTAGTTAGGACAAGACTTCACGAGATGCAAATAGACAATTAGTACTATCATCGTGTGAAAGTTCCAATTTCAATATGCTCAGGTCTATATGATTAAAATTGACGTATGGATGGTTGACAAGAAATCTCAACCTTAGTGAAGAGAACATTTTGTCATAAAGTCAAGTTTTTGGTTTCGTTTTTTTTTTGTTGGCCTTCTCGCCTGTTGTTTCTGCAGTTATTTTATTTACACTCAAATGTAAAATTTGTAGTTATTTACACGACTCTTTTCCATACTGCATACAGGACTGGGACAATTTCCATTAACAAATTTTAATCTTTCAATTCCCATCAAGTAACATTAGGACACCTGGTTATTCATTGACGATAGATTGATAGATATAGTGCAAAGTATGGATGCCTACCGGGAATTTGTTGAGCCATCAAGGGTAAACAACTGTGTTGGTTGTAATTTCATCTCACCTATATCCAAAAATCTTATAGTTGGGAAAGGATCGTTGTTGCAGATCTTTGAGGTCATAAAACTAAAACAATCAACTCCGTCAAAACCACAATATAGATTGAAACTCATAAGTCAATTCAAATTGCATGGAACAATTACTGATTTGAAAGCAATTCGAACAGTTGAAAGTCCGCTTCTAGATTATGTAATGGTGCTGACCAAATATGCTAAATTTTCAATTATCAAATGGGACCATCACCTCCACACAATATCTACTGTATCTTTACATTATTACGGGAGTGCAATGCAGAATTCAACTTTTGAAAAATTAGCTGTAGCTGAGTTACTAGTAGAGCCCACTTATAACTCGTGCACTTGTCTCAGGTCAAAGAATCTATTGTGTTTCCTTCCATTTGAAGTCATAGATGAGGAAGAAGAGGAAGATGTAGACGAAGAAGAAGATAACGACAATTTGCATGAGGAAAAGGATGAAGTGATGAATGACAAAACTGAAATGGATGGTCAGAAAACTGGAAAGCTTTCTAATGAAGAAATTTCTATGGATACAAAGCGAGAATCTTTGGCATTTTATGACGCCAGTTTTATTATAGATGCCCAAACATTAGATTCTTCAATTGAAACCATTGTTGATATGCAATTCATGTATAACTATAGAGAACCAACAGTCGCCATATTATCACTGAAATCTCACAGTTGGGCAGGAACCTTACTTAAAACCAAAGACAACTTACAGTTTTCTGTAATGACATTAGACTTACAAGCAAAGACGACCATATCCGTATTTAAGATTGATAATTTACCATATGAAATTGATCGAATTATTCCATTGCCGTCTCCCCTAAATGGAGTTTTACTATTAGGATGCAATGAAATATTTCACGTTGATAATGGTGGGATCGTGAAAAGAATAGCAGTAAATTCGTTCACCTCTTTAGTGACATCTTCAACCAAAAATTATCAAGACCAAGCTTCATTGGCTTTGGCGTTGGAGGATTGCTGCATTATCCCTATCCCCAATGACCATAGAGTATTGATGGTGTTGAAATCTGGTGAATTTTACTATATTAATTTTGAATTGGATGGAAAAGCAATCAAAAAAGTTTCCATTGATGTAGTTGATCAATGTCTCTACGAAAATGTGAAGTTAACATATCCTGGCGAAGTGGCGGTATTAGATCATGATTTATTGTTTTTCGCAAATGAAAATGGTAACAGTCCATTGATCCAAGTGAAGTATAGTGTCCCAAATAGCAAATCAAAAGATAAAGACACCGTTGAAAAAGAGGAAGGCGAACATCCAGAAATGGATGAAGATGAAGATGAAGATGACGAAGATGAAGACAGAAAGGATAAGGATTCAGTCTTGTTAGGTCATGATGATTTCAATGTCAAACAACAAATGAAAATTACTTTAAAGAGAAAGGCTATCACTTTATTCATTAACTTATCTGAATTGAAATCTTTTATTGAATTGAACAGAGTCGGTTTCACTAAGATTTGTAAGAAGTTTGACAAGACTTGTAACTATTCCATCAAGGGTGATTTCATTGACAACTTTTTACCAAACAATTCTCGTGTGTTCTTAAAGGAAACTATCGACAACTTGGACTACAAATTAAACCAAATCATCAAGATTTACGCATTCTTAACTAATAGATTACATGTCAAGACAACCAAAGAAGATTTGGAAAATGTTAAGGTTGATTTAAGATCCCATTTAAGAGACCACATTGTTTTCGAAAGAAACACCGTTTGGAAAGATTTGTTGTCCTTGGAAAAGAGATCCTACAATATTGATGAATCCAGCGACAAGAAGCTTGGTGACGAAGTTACTAATTCCATGATGTATGTAACTATGAGAGACATGAAATTACCATTTGGCATTTCCATCTTTGGTCGTGATGACGTTAGAGTTCCAGCATCTTTAATGACTTCTCAAGTTGTAAAGTTGTTGATTACAATTATTGTCTTTATTATCTTGTTAACTGTTAAAACTTTCAACGATCCAGTTCAAGCTCGTTGTTTAGCTTTATTAGTTGCTTGTGCCATGTTATGGGCCAGTGAAGCTCTTCCATTATATGCCACCAGTATGTTAGTTCCATTGTTGGTTGTTACTTGTAAAGTTATTAAAGAAGATGGTTCTAATAAACCAATGGATGCTGTCGATGCTGGTAATTATATTTTGAGTACCATGTGGAACTCAACTATTATGATTTTGATTGGTGGTTTCACCTTAGCTGCTGCATTATCCAAATATAACATTGCTAAAGTTTTATCATCATATATCTTAGCTGCTGCTGGTACTAAGCCACGTAATGTGTTATTGGCCATTATGTCGGTTTCTTTATTCTTAGCTATGTGGATTTCTAATGTTGCTGCTCCAGTTTTATGTTACTCTTTGATTCAACCAGTTTTAAGAACTTTACCTACTGAATCTCCAGTTGCTCAAGTTTTGGTTTTAGGTATTGCGTTAGCTTCTAATGTTGCAGGTATGGCTTCTCCAATTGCTTCTCCTCAAAATGTTATTGCTTTACAATACATGAACCCAAATCCAGGTTGGGGTAAATGGTTTGCTGTTTCCATTCCAATTTCTATCATCTGTTTGATTTTGATTTGGTTAGAATTAATCTTTACTTTTAAGATTAGTAATGTTCAATTAAAGAAGTATAAGCCAATCAAGGAAAAGTTTACTGTTAAACAATATTTCATTCTTGCTGTCACTTTAGCTACGATCTTATTGTGGTGTGTTATGACTAAGGTTGAAAATACATTTGGTCAAGCTGGTATTATCACTATCATTCCAATTGTGTTATTCTTCGGTACTGGTTTATTAAAGGTTGATGATTTAAACAATTATCCATGGTCAATTGTCTTATTAGCTATGGGTGGTATCGCATTAGGGAAAGCTGTTACTTCTTCTGGTCTTTTAGCTACTATTGCTAGTGCTCTTCAAAAGAAGATTATGGACTACAACGTTTTTGTTGTTTTAGTCATTTTCGGTGCATTAATTCTTGTTTTTGCTACCTTTGTTTCCCACACTGTTGCTGCATTAATTATTATTCCATTAGTTAAAGAAGTTGGTGAAAAGTTAGCCACTCCACATCCATTGATTCTTATCATGGCTTCTGCTTTAATTGCTTCTGGTGCTATGGGTTTACCAACTTCTGGTTTCCCTAACGTTACTGCTATCAGTATGAGAGATGAAGTTGGTAAGCATTATTTAACAGTGAATACCTTTATTACTAGAGGTGTTCCAGCTTCTATTATCGCATATGTGGTTGTTATCACTGTTGGTTACGGTATTATGTTTTCTTTGAAATACTAGAGACAATTGAATAGACGCCTATGGCTATTCAAACCTTTTATTTGCATTTTTTTTAGAAAAGTACGTTTTGATGATTGATTCTTTTGATGTTTTCTTTATTTGGTTTTATTTTATTTATCTTTATATATTTTGTATATTATTTATAGTTGTTAATTAGATGCCTTTTGGATAATAAGTTTATTAAAATTTTCAAATGGAGTCGGATGTTTGGTTTAGTACTTACATATCTAGGTGCTCAATTTCAATTGGGTGCAAAATTCTTTTCTTTTGTGGTTTGTCACTCAAGTAATTTCATTTGTTTACAAAAGTTAGTGTTGGAGTTTTTCCTTTTTGCAACTGCAAAACTTAAGCGACACCAGTATTACCCCTGACTACGACTATGCCTAAAGGTCATACTAGTTGGAGTATATCAAGATCCTTTTCAAGAAAGTTCCCCACTGAAGTTGTTCCAAATAGCACTAGTTCCCCTTCCCAAGAACAAAATTCAAATTCTCCCGCAGAATATGTTGAGCGATCACTACCAACCAAAACACCACGGAAATTATCTAGATGGTTCTCATTATCAAGGAACACCTCAGTTAATCCCATCCTTATCAAAGATATTGAATGCCATAATGATGTTAAGCCTTCTAAAAACGAAATTTTCAGACTTACATCTACCGGTTCGGATATGTTATCATTACCTCCACGAGAAGAATTTAGTAATTTATTGAATCGGATTCAAGACGATTATGTTCTTCCAGTTGTTATTGGACTGTATTGTGGAGTTCCAATGAACAGAGTGCTCCTTAATGAATCCATGAGATTGTCTTTTGAGAATGAGGTTTCGTTTCATCGAATTTTTAAACCTAATGACCAATTTTATCAAGTTTGGAATATCTGGAAGTATTCAAGTGAATTGAAAAAGAAAATATATAAAATGATTGATAATGAACGTGATTTGTTTGAATTTATTGATGAATTTAGTAATCAGATTGGTCTGAATAATAATAAATATTGCATTATGAGAGCTTCAAATCTTCCCATCTTTTCTATTTACAAGAATGGATATTTCATTAAAATGAGGATTAATAAGAATAAAGATAAACTGGAAATCATACAGTTTATTCTTTACGTTTCCAAGTCAATCTTAGGAAATCGGATATATAGACATGGAGTCAAGATTGGCATATTTGGAATTTCAATATGGGAAACTGAAGGGAGAATAGATATGGGATTTTGGGTACATCCTTTGCTTCATGGATCCTTTGATATTGTTCCCCAAACTAAGAGATTGGTTAATAATTTGACGAAAAGATATCGTGATATTTATTCAAAGATTACTTTGATTGATGTAAATTCTTCATCTAAAACAACCATTGTTCTTCCACCACCACTTCACTAAAACTTCGTTTTATAAGTATAATTCTAATATATAGCTTTAACTTAGGTATTTACAATTCTAACTTATAGGTCGAGTCCTAGAATTTTTGTTTGAATGTACCTCCATTGATTACTGGCAGCAGAATAAGTTATTCCACAACTTTTTGTTTTTATTAAGTGCTATACTTAGTTGTTGTCAACCAATTGTATAAATTGATTTATTTGGTATAAATTTGTTTTAACATCAAATTGTCGTCAAATTTAGGAATACACTTGAAATAATTAGGGATTCCCTCATTGTTTATATTGATCATCTTATTCTAGATCTTTTGTTGAGTAAACGTAGTTAATTAGAGTGACAATTAACGATTTCAACACCTCCTCTATGTTTAGTGATCACGATGATATTTCAATATACTCTTTGCAATTTCTTCATAAGAAAATTCCTTAAGATCTTCGCTGGAAATAAAGTTCAATTGTGTGCTCGATGAACTATTCCCATTCAGATTATCAAATGAAGATCCAGCTTCTATTTAGGTTATGTTTGAAACGCGAATGCCACAAGTAGTATCGATTTTGTTTTGGCGAGAAGGCCTTTGCTTCTTACGCAACTGAATCTAAATCTGAGTAGTATGAACCCGAGTCTTTTCTATTAGGACAGATTGCATACTTATCAACACTTTCTTCGATAATTAGCCTACTCGTCAACAATTACAACGGCTCTCTTGATTATGAACAGAAATTTGATCTTGATTTCAAGTTCTCCGAGTTCTACCTTGATCTTATCATCGTTCTGTTAGTTTTTTGTACCCCACTACAAATCCTCAACTTCAACTCGTACCTAAACGCCGTCCACTCGTTACAAGCAGTCCGACGACTTGATATATCTGAATCACTTTTGAAAAATTGGGCACGATACTTTAAAGCTACAAACAACATACTCTACTAGCTTAAGCAATCTTTTACTTTTATTTTAGTCTTTTAACTAAAACGGGGATTTCAAATTTTCCCTCTAATCCACTGATTACCAGTATTTTATCTCTGTATGTAAAACATGTATAAGAGATCTAATATATGGTGTATAACGTAAAAATAAAACAATTGGTATAGGCTTGATTATATTTTGCTCTACGTTCTCTAGGGATCGTTCGAAACTGAACATTGAAATTATTACCTGGAACAATTCAACTCCATTCCAAATTGAAGAGATAACAGATTTATAAATCCCTCGCACGAAAGATCAAAGGCCGCAATGTATTAGAATAATGTATTTGAGCAATTTTCCTATTTAGTCAAGACGTTGAAGGACAAACACAATTCAATTACCATTTACACCTTAACGTAATCATCAAAGAAGTAAGGATACTAATGAAAGTTTATTAAAAGTTCAATACAAAGTCAAATGGAAGAAGTAAAGTTATATAAAGAAAGAAAAGCATCTACGCACACACACTTAAAAACCTTATAACTATATAAATAAATTAAATAACGAGAAGAAATGGCAATAATAATAACAGAAACAGGAGCAATAACAACATAGGTTCAAAGGTAATCACTCTATTCTTAAGTTGTAATGAGTAACAAATTAATCATTCAATTAATTAACGTTGATGAGGCCCATACATGTTGTCTTGCAATCTTTGATAAGCACCTTCAGCTTCAATTTGTTGGAACAATTTTCCAATTGCCGGTCCATAAGTTGGATCGGTGAATAATGCTTCCGTTTGTTGTCCCATAATATTTTCAGCCTTAATATAATCATAATAAGATTGGAATGGAACATTGTCTAACAATCCAGCATTATAAACAGCAGCTACTGTAGTTTTAATAAGATCTCCAAGACCTGGAAGTTGTGCTGCTTGCATAATCAATGGTACCACGATACGTGATTCAGCAATTGCATTTATAATTTCTGTAAGTGCTGAAGAAATAAAGTCTGAATTAAGAACTTGACTAACAATATTACTAATAAATTCGTTGAAAGAACCAGCATAAGCATTGTCACCGGTAGTGGTTGTGGTGTTTGTAGCTTGGGTTGTGGTGTTTGTAGAATTATCATCATCTCTCTTTCTAAATCTTGATAAATTTATTTGGGATTGGTTATCCTCATTAGTATTAGCTTTAGATTCAGAATTGGTGATTACATCAACTAAGAAATCGAGAGTTAAGTCTTCACCTTCTCCCAATCTCTTCATTAAAAACCCGATAAACACATAATTTGGATCACCTAAAACAGTTGCCGTCATATGAGCTAATCCTTGTCTATTGGTATCATTAAGAAGTAAGCCATCACCAAGTTGTTGGACAATACCTGATGCCAACACTGCATTCAAAATTTCTGTAGTATTAATGGTAATGTTGAATGAAGATAAAAGGCCAGCAATTGCAGATTCCAGTTGAAATAAAGATACAGTATAATTTGCAATTACTTCGATACTTTCATGTGATGAAGTTAAATTAAGTAATAATTCTTGAATTATTCCTGATTGATAAATCTCAGTAATCATAGTTGTTAAATTCAGAGTTTGGTTGGTAGCCTCGACAGTAGTTGTATTTGTTGTATTATCTGCTCTTTTAACGAGGTTGAATTCATGTACAACATCTAAAGATGAAGCGGCCAGGGCGATATATGCCCAAAGTAAGGGGAGTATTATGACTATTGATGTGAATTTCATTATAAACCCAACTTGATATTAGGATTGGTTCTGAAGTAAAACAAGGAATGTAATTAAAAACTCGGAGGATTAATGGGTCTCTATCTGAGGGGAGGAACGGTTTCTCTAAATCACACAAATAAGGAGGATTTTATTCTTTAAGAAGAATGATTGAAGTATCTTGGAATTTTCGCTAGATATAAAGGAATGCAACACACAACACTTAGAGGGTAAGAATTGTTCGGTCTATACTTTTAAATCGTTTCAAAAAAAAAATTCGGTGGTCTGTGGAAATGGGATTTTGGGAAGGGGTATGAGGTGATGTCTGACGAGAAGATTGTAGTAGTAGAAGTACTTATAATCTTTGAATGTTAAATAAGCAAACTGACGATACCTAAATATTTAAGCTTTTTAAATGGGTATTTCCAAAATGGATTAGTTTTATATTAAGACAACAAGGAGTAATGGTTGAACAGTATATATAAATTTATAAAACCTTATGATTTAAATTGTTTGGTAACAAATGTTGGCTGCTAAGAAAAAAATTATTTTTTTTTTATTTCAGTTTAATTTAATTCTGAGTTAGTTTGTTAGGTAGTCAGAAATAGAAAAAAAAACACTCGGCTTTGATCGTAAACAATAAAGAAAACAATTGCCAATATATTTATTTTATTCTCACCAAGAAAATTTTGTACTTCTATTCCTAATTAGGAAATTACTGTTACTATCAACCACTTTCTAAATACGTGATATTAGCACGGCTACCATACTCCTCCTACTCACACTCCTATTCCTTTTCTTGAATCGATTTATCCCCTTGAAGATGGTCAAGACAACACACAAAATAAACTCTTTTTACTTATAATGGAAATACTGGATTTCTTAAGCATCATAAAGTCAATGATTATACATAGCGGAAAATGGTGCAAAAAACCTTTCTCCGCAATGATGCCAGATGTGTCTCATCCTTTTTCTGCATCATGAATTGTTACTCTTGGCCACTCCACCCCTAATGACTAGATTTTCTAACCACAACTTGCATGATATTGCAAAAAAAAGTGGTTGTTCTTCTTCAAACTTAGTATCTGATTGTGGGTTAGGTTAGGATGTATCGTCAGGTGAACGGATAAAATTTATAAGTTGTTGAAAAAAAAAGCCCCCACTTCATGCAGTGGTATGTACTTCCTAATTAGGAAATGGAACAATTTTTATTTTTTTTTTGCGCTCCACTTCTTGCAACCACCAAGAAGAAAATAAACTTTAAAACGCAGAAGAAAAATCCAATCTAAGTATCCATTCCCTCCCCAAACAAGTAACATTTATTCCACAAAAATAGCAACAACAACAACACCCGTAATTACATGTAATTTTTCTTAACGCTACTGGTATACAATCGTCAATCCTCCAGCTTATGTAAGATTTTGGTTGATTGACAGTTATGCAGTCTAGAATGTGATGCAGGTTTTCGAACATCTATAATAAAATTTATATATCGCCGAAAACTCCTTAAATCATGGCTTACGTCGCAATTATTAACAAACGGCTGAATGTAACATCTTATAAATATTCCATGAGGAGATGATCAAAAAGCCAATGCACATATCCTTCTTTTTCTCCTCCTCCTGATATTAATGATTCCACAAAATATTCGGTCAAATACTCCTTGTGCAGTGCTCCTTGCAAATCAAGATTAAAATCAAAGAAATAAAGTTCTTGGAACTTTATCAAAAATTTTCTTCTATCTCCCTAAAATCGCGCCCTCTCATCAGCCCATAAGTCCGATTATTATTCTAAATTTCCTTAGGCTTATATTAGGACAATAGATCTCTTTGTTTCCCTTCCCGGTTGCAATTATTTTATATTCCTTTCCTTTTTTTCTCTCGTTCTGTTTTGTTCAATTTCCCTATATACAAACAGGAGAATCGAATTTTCTTTTATTGTCATTTTGCTAATAATCTTTCCACCCCCTTCGTTTTAGTTATATCTTATAGATCTCACATCTATTGTTCCCATTATTTGTTATTAAGAAGTTCTAATATATTTAACGATGAAATTTCAATTGATTTCAATATTGTTCTTTGTATTTAGTTGGGTCTCGGCCCTTCCAGTACAAGAACTGGATCCTTTACATGAAATTCAACTTAGAATGCTGGATTATGTTGAAGCTAATTTCAATGAAAAAGAAATTGAGGCTTATCACACTTTGATTCTGGCATTTTCAGAAACAAGAAGTCTTGAAAAGAGAGAAGCTTATTATGAAGCAATCTCAAGTGCTTTAGTTTTCATTAATGACACTGGTGTCTTATGGACTTTATTAGATGCTGTTGCTTCAAGCGAAACTACAATCAAATCAGTAACTGATCTTGTTGCTAGTTTTTTACAAGGACAAGAATTTGTAATTGATGTTGGTGGTATTGTCTCCAGTTTCTTGGGAGGAGGTTCTAATGAAACTGAGTCTAGTGCAATCATGCAAGCCCTTAGTCAATCCGGTTTAATTACAAGTATGCTTGATGGTTTGCTTTTAGATGAACAATTTAGACCTGTTTTAGTTGAATTGACTTATAATCTTGTTATATCTCAACAAGAAGCAATTAAGAGTTTACTCCAATCTCTCCTCCAACAAGCTAGAAAGAAGAGAGAAGATGGGGACGAAGTTGTTTCTGCTGATGAGGAAACTGCTCCTGCAGACGCGGAAGTCGTTGCTGATGCCCCTGCTGAAGAAACCGCAACTACTGATACCAGCAGCACTGACGGATCTTTAACTGCTCTCCTTAATAATGTCGTTGCCCAACTTCTTCAATCTCCAGTTGTCCAAGAATTGATTGTTGATTCATTCAATGCTTTGAATGACACCGGTATTGCTGTTTATGTAACTAAGAGATTCCTTTCTACTCCATCATACGTCAATTTGGTCGGTGCACTCACCCAAACTATTATTGCTTCTGGCGCAATCAAAGTTGATTTCTCCAGTTTAAGTCTCCAAGCCGTGATTCAACAACTCTTGCAAAATCCTGAACAATTAATGGCTTTGATTAGTGGATTCTTATCTGGTGATTCTTCAATTTTGACTACTTTACAAAGTTACTTGGGTAAATATGCCGAAGCTGTGATGGCAATTATTGATGGGTTGGAAAGAAGAGGATTATTTGCTGAGTTGAATGAATATATTTTCGGTAGTCAAAGTCAACAACTGCAATCAACCACAGATGGCTCCAATGCTGATGTTGTGACAAACGAAGGATCTTTAAATGCAGTCGATGACACGCAGAATAAGGCAACTAATGGTGGTGTCTCATTAAGGATTAGTGCACCATTAGCATTGGTACCAGCCGCACTTGTATTTTTCATTTGAACTTTGTGTATTCCGTTTGACGTTTTATTTATTGACGTTTTCCTTAATAGTTATTATATTATTAACGTTTTAAATCACATTCCTTCTTCTTTGGAAACGTTTTATATATCCTAAATATTTTCGGTATGTATCTTTACATAAATTTACAGTTTAATTAATTAAGATCGTGTTTTATACTGCTCTTTTCTTTTCTATTTTAATATTATAGCACAATAAAACAGTAGGTTTACGTCAATGAGTAACAATTTCTTTTAATTAGTCACAACTATGTCTGTTGATGGTTGTTGCTGTGTTGTTATTCATTAAGCAAAATTTAAAGTAGTTAAAAATTGTTGCAAATTTTTATTTTGCACACTTCAGATTGCATCACGTGCTAAATATTCAACTGGCGCTTCCAAATGTACGTAGATCTTGATTGACAGGCTCTCTCCTCATCAAAGTTGAACTTTGCAATAGTTTTGCATTCAACGGCATAATCAAGATAATTAATACAATAGTTAGGACGCTATATTAGACTACGTTAATATAATTGTAGTATACCTTGTGTCAGTCCAGTGTGGAAACTTTATCGTTGAATTGTTTTCTTTC
The DNA here is from genome assembly GCA_002105455.1 of Hemisphaericaspora xylofermentans. NCBI lineage: Eukaryota > Fungi > Ascomycota > Pichiomycetes > Serinales > Debaryomycetaceae > Hemisphaericaspora > Hemisphaericaspora xylofermentans. Next base: position 37,381 of record NDXA01000011.1, on the reverse strand, counting down.
ACTTACATAGACCTCACCTTCCTCAGAAACCACGACTTTTCTAACTATCAATGACAAATGACTTAATTATTGAAGATAATGTTGATCCCTTAGATTCAGTTCATCACAATGCGGAAGATAACATTTCCAAGCCAAAACGAATTCCAATTGATCAATCCCTTAAACCCAAAAAATCGAATCGACCTAAGAATGAATCCTTGTCACATAGTTGGCATTATACAATAGAATCACATGAATCATCGATCCCCAATGACATGCTACCACTCACTCCCCCTGCCGCAAGCCTAGATCCTCCAAAACAACCATCTCCACTTAAGACACAATCACAACCAATATCACGAAGAGGGAGTTCAGAAGACGATGTCAGAAGTAATTTCCATAACTTTACACAAACCTACTTAATTCCTGCTGCAAAATGGGCATATCTGCCAATATCCAAAATCAATAATCGATACTCTAAATTAAAGAACCAAGAAGATGAAATTGAATATATAATTGAATACTCAACTTTCCGACCTTTGAAAAACCTTCCGCCAATAACATCTAAACGTGACCAATTAATTCATTTTCGAAAAATAATTGAAGATGAATCAGGCGAAGCATTTGATTTTCCTGAAAATTATATTAGTGATCGAGATTTCCATAATTTAATTAGTCAGATTGTATACAATATCGAAATTTCCGATCTCATTCCTGAGCGGATATCAGTGGGGTCTTCCGGAAGTTATTTCATATTCAATAAACGTCATGATGGTACTGTATATAAAACAGGAGTATTTAAACCCAAAGATGAGGAACCATATGGTCCTTTACTGCCAAAATGGAGTAAATGGGCTCATAGAACGTTTTTTCCATGTTGCTTTGGTCGATCGTGTTTGATTCCTAATCTAGGTTATGTCAGTGAAGCTGCTGCATGTATGCTTGATAGACAATTGTATTCATATATTGTACCCAGGACAGATATCATTGAACTTCGACTGTCGAGTTTTTTCTATTCATATTGGGATAAGAGCACTGATGTGAATAAATTACCAACCAAGATTGGATCATTTCAAGTATTTCTTGATGGGTATACCAACGCTGATATGTGGCTTCGACAATTCCCAATTCCAAGTGATCCCATAGCTATCCATCATTTGAAAAAATCTAGTGATGTAAAAGTTGGGGTTGAAGTTAAAGAATATCAATTCGAATGGTCGGTTGAATCAATGAGACAATTTCAAATTGAGGTTGAAAAATTGGTGATTTTAGATTATATTATGAGAAATACTGATCGTGGGTTGGATAATTGGATGATTAAATTAACTTGGAAACAAGTTTCTCATACTGGTAAACAAAAAATAATGAAACCAATAATCAAGATTGGTGCTATTGATTCGGGATTGGCATTTCCATGGAAACACCCTGATGAATGGAGATCATTCCCGTTTGGTTGGTTATTCTTACCATATTCGATAATCGGACAACCATTTAGTATGCAAACCAGAAATCATTATCTACCTTTACTAACTTCAAAGACATGGTGGGAAGAAACCGTTGTGAATTTAAAACAGGTGTTTGTGAAAGACCGAGACTTCAAAGAGCGCATGTGGTTGAAACAATTGGCCGTGCTTAAGGGTCAAGCATTCAATGTGGTTGAGATTTTGAAGTTGGGATATGCTGGCCCTTTGGAATTAACTAGAAGAGAGAACTTGTTGGTGTTTGATGATATAATGTATATGCCTGAAAATATTGCATGTGATGAATTGTTTAAGATGCTGAGTTCGATGTATGTGGAAGATATTTCCAAGAAATATGATATTAATTCGCCATTATTGCCTTCTCCTCATATTGGGATGTACTTATCGAGTAGTAAGACGAATAATTGTTTACAAGTAATCGATGAGGATAGAGATAATGAAGATGGGAATGAAATTCTTGTGAATGAATCAGGATATGAACATATCATTAGGGACGTAACCGCCGGAGATAACACTTCAAGAAGCAAACGAGTTATTATAGAGAGATTAGTCAAAGAGACAAGTAGGCCGCCAGTATTTACTTGGTGTTGATTGATTAGTTCAAAAGTGTAACTATGATCTAATTATCTTATTTACAATACTTTTGTTTAAATATTTCTGGATACTTATCTGAATCCTTTTTAAAATCATCATGATTAAGTTCAAACATCTTTCTTTCTTCCTTAATTCTAAATTGTACCATTTTCATTAATGAATAAATGACTGATAAGATTGGAGTTGGAACATTATTTTCCCTGGCAATTCTCATTGGATTACCTAAAATGATTTCCAATTCCATTAATTGACCTTTCCTCATATCAACACACATTGAAGGTGAATAAAATAATCCGTCGCCTATATGAACGAACTTTTCAACAATTTCAGGATCACATTCAACTCCTACAGATTTCGCAATTGCCATAACTTCCATCATTGCAGGTCTGATTAAATCATTGTTAGCACCACAAATCTGGACTCTACCAACATCAAGATTGACTAATGCAGTAATGGTATTGAACACGGAATTATAGATTAACTTTTCCCATCTTGTCTTTTGGACATCTTCATCTAATTCTATTTTGTTTAATCCGTCAGGATTTTGATAGATGGTCATAAATTCGTCAATTTTGGATTGGGATAATGGATGACGTTGTGCAAGTGGTTTGAAATCTCCAAGGAAAACATGATCTATACCTTTATTATCGACATGACCATTATAATAAGTGGAACCAATTCTAGAGACCCCAGAAAGAAGAATATTATTAGGGAATGCCTTATGCATAGGTTCTTCAATAGCTAAACCATTTTGCAATAATATAATGACTGAATTATCATCAACCACGGCAGGCTTCACAATTTCTTCAACTGTACATGCACCATCGGGAATATTTTTAGTAGTGATTAAAATATAATCAAATGGGCCAAATCTTTCTTGAGCGTCCTGAACTGATTTTGCAACATTATGAGGTTTCCAATTGGTTAATTTTCCATAAGTACATGAAGTAATTGAATAACCTTTTTCATTGATTAAATCATAATCTGATCTAACTACTAAAGTAACTTCGGATTTGTTATTAGTGGTTAATGAAAGTGCGGAAATTGTTCCAACTCCACCAGAGCCGATTACTAAAACTTTTGGTTTGGACATTATGGTCATTTAATTAATGTGCAGCAAATATATTACGGATTTAGATTTAGTAGTGAGACGTTTTGGACAAATGAAAACTTGAACCACTCGGTGTTCTGAACTTAACTGATCTCGTAATAAATGTGAGTTTATGTAGAAATAGAAATTGCCTTTGGGTTTTTATATGAACAAAGTTAAGGCAGCTAAATTTTTCAGTGTTATCGGATAAACCAATTTTTTCTTTTCGCCATAAAAAAAATGGAGAAAATTTGGCCGATAACCGGGCAATTTACGGTAATAATATGCGAAAAGCGAAACACCTAAACAAAGAATCGGCACTACCAATTGCATTTCCGCTTTAGGAATTAGGCGACACTGTTATTGTACTACTTAGCGGATAATGATTGGTAGGAGTTTTAGTACTAAGGGCTCTGTTTATGACCTACAACCAAATAATACTCCTTCACAATGTAAGCAGATCACAGATTTGGTTTACGCATACGCGAGTGCCTTCTTCTCTCCTTATTATAGCTTGTTATATTACATTAAATAAATTACTATTGCTACACACGCAACTCTCTTACTTATTAAATTATATATCATTGACATCCATCTCTTGGAATTCACCAGGTCCGTCATAATCATAAAATTGTCTTGCTTGAATAATCTTCAATTCAAAATATTTCATCGTGGAAGCATCATTTATTTTCCCCACCAACTCATCATCATCATCACTAACAACACTTCCATTCAAAACCTCTTGCTTCTTATTCTTTTGATGATCATATTTTGCAGCTTGTAATGCCAATTTATGTGTCAATTTCAATGTCCAATGCATAATTGTTAACACCTGTTTCACTGCTTTCAAGAGATCCATATCACACTTTACCAATTTATCCAACAATAATGCCGAGAATAAATCTCCAACCCCTGTAAAATACGAATGAATTAATGGAACCTTACACATTTTAAATTCTTGAGTTTTGCCATTTGAACTTATACAATAAATATCATCATTATCATTGAATAATTTCCCACTTATTGAGGTGATTACTACGTATGGAATATCATAATCTTTATGCAATTGGTTTATAGCAGATATCATATCTGATTTGGTACTAATAGGATATCCTACTAGTAACTCCAACTCAAATTGATTGGGAGTGATGATATCAACAAGATTATTCTTAAGAATAGATTGATATTCTGCTATGCATGATTTATCAACATACATATAATTATTATCACCCATAACTGGATCCAATAAATATATTGACTTTGGGTTTTTTTGTTTAAATTGTATAACATGTTGATTTATAATTCTAATTAAATCTGCGTTCGGAATATATCCAGTTATGATTCCTTGATAAGAAATATCTAACTTGAGTAATTGAGCAAAAATTGATTCTAATTCTTCAGGGGATAAGGTTGAGCCCGAAAAGGAACCATAGCCTGTATGGTTCGAGAAGTTGACCGTGTTTATGACATCGACTTCCCATCCTTGGGTTTGTAATGGAAACACAGCTGCTCGACCTCCAACATAACCGTGAACAACGTGGGATTGGATAGATAGCACTGATTTCATATTAAGTTGGTTTCTATCGAGTCTATAAGTATATGTATAGTATATTTAGTGGTAAACCGAAGGGTTTCAAATCAAGCTTGCCAATAAAGTTGACTGTTCAATGAAAATTTCAAAACTCATTTTTTCAACAATTGGTTGCGGAAAAATTTCAACAATTTTTTTTTTTTGTGTTGTGACTCTTAGCGGCTGCAGCCAAATTATTCGGAGGGAATATCTTTGCAATCAATTTCTTTTCAATAATTCGTTTAATACTAATAAGTGCTAACTTGGGGTGTAAAACTATGGAGCAGTATTAAGATTATTTTTTTGAAACTCTTGCCTTTTCATCAGACGGCAAGCAGAACGCAAGTCAACTACCGTTCTTGATACTCTTGGAATTGCACAAACAATTTTGTCATTAGTCCCCTCGCATTCTCTTTTTTAAATGGTTTGATTTACTTCTTATCCAATAATCTAGGTAATGTTAACATAATAACTGAACTTTGAGTTTTAAAGTCGGGAATAGTAAAATTGATCACTAAAGGAGGCAGCAATCAAAAGTCAAGTCAACTACATAATACCTTGGTCTTCTACAGTTTGCATGGATTTTGTACCTGTCGTGGTTGCAGAAACGCTTTTTGCTTTGAAAGGGTTTTGGCATATACTTGCATAAATCTGCTTTGCTACTATCGCAGCAGATCATGGAAGAGGGAAAGCTACCATAAAGGTACACGGGACCTATGAGTCATTTCTTGAGGTGGTTGAAGGTCTTGATTGTGTTTTTCTGGTATTCTCAAACAGCAAAGATTAGCTGTTTAAACCCTTACAAATGGTATTTTTTATCTTCTCGCTATAGGCCGAGAGATAAATTAGTTATTTGTGTCTTCATTACGTGAATTTCTGGTTTTACTATAATTGCTTATTTAACTCGTGCAGAATACGGCATATTTTGAAGCGAGTGCTGATTGATATCAAAAGTTGGACCCTACTGCTCGAATTCTTTTTGAACGTATGCATGCTGTTTCGGATTCGGACGTATTAGTTCCAGATGCAAAATTGCCTCAGATCATTTAGGTATGGATACACAGAAACATTCGTTCAGAAGTACCCTCGGCGTATTGCACTGGTACGAGATTGTAAGCTGTTCCTAACTATTGTTCTTCTGTAAACTAAGTAAGAGAATTATCATACGAAGAGCGAATACATGGTGCAATGTTGTTACCTCCATATGTGGGTGTACTGTACGGCGTAGGTTATTAAAAAGAAGTATCACGAGTACTGTATATGATGCATAGTTCTTCAAACTCTTCATTCTTTTTATTACCAATGATCAGATATCATTTTAAATATCTGTTTACCACTCAAATAATAGTTGACAATTTTTTTAGAAGAGACTTCCTTATAGAGTGTATGCGTGAGTAATTAAAGGGGTTCGAACATTCAGGTAGTCCACCTGCGAATTTGCATTTCAAAAGATTTGAAATTATGTTGATCTGGAAATTAAAAGCTTTTGTAGGAGTACAGCTTATTGTCTTTCCGTTGAAGAATATTGGCAAGTCACGGCACTACTGCAAATTGGTATGAAGTATGCTGAATATGAAGCTTTTTTGTTTTTGAAACCAATTCAATATTGCAAAATCAACTACCCGGAGAATCAAGAATCAAAATCTAGTTGAGGGTTATATCGTTTTGAAACGTTGTACAAGATAGCACAGGGAAGAAAGCGGAGACTGATTAGACTTGCTGAGACAAAAAAATTGTTCTCGCAGCTTTTGCAATCATTCCTAAAACACAGCCAGTGTATTGCCTAATAATTATTATCTGCGACCAAACGTGAGAGATTGTACTTTTTGTGGGGTTGGACAAAGGCTATTGATTTATAACAAAGATCTGTTGTTTTGGCAAACCCAGGGGAGCGGCAGAATTTCAGGAGAAAGATGAGATTTCACTACGAACTTTATCAAACAATGGCAAGCCATACCTCAAACAACATCATGTAAATAACGAACACATTTGTTGAGTCTAAGAACTTTTTGAACCAAGCTTTTTCACAAACTATACCACAATCAGCCCCCTATTTAAACCAGAGAAACAAGGATGTTAGGATGTTCTACACAAATTGATTTTGTCATCAGTGATATATGGTAGAATGCTACGCTAGATTTTATTACTGCATAAAGCCAGTGCGAGAAAGATTTGAAAGACGCAATTAGTTTATTCATCTTCGACTCTAATCCAAAGAAATTAACGTGCAAACATCATTCAATTTAGTTCCATTCTCATATTTTGGTATTTCATAAATCAGAATCCTTGTGGAGGGTTGTCCCGTCATTAGTTTACGAAGATTCACTCTTTTTTTTGTATAAAACGTAACACTGAAGGGATGGGAGAGCCCAGTCGTGCAAGCTTGTTTAAAAGTGAATATTTAATACATGCACAATACAATACAGAGGGATGACAAAGAAGACTGGGGTAGGGGATGAGTATAAGCGATAATGCATGTATGCTTTAGCCAAAACGATTCTAGAAAGTAAATACACTTATGAGGAGAACACGGGGGTTCTCTGAGCAATTGGGCAAGCAAATTCAGAAGCTCATGTGAATAGGAGAAGCAATCGCGAATTACGAATGACTGAACTTGATAGACATAAATAATAATATTAAATCAACTCTTTACCATGACTATAATTACGGATTACAGTACATATATCCGTCTTCTCTTAATTATGTGCAATATACGAAGAAGTAGTCTCTTATATTCTGCTTCAAAAGAAGATAATGAATGATTGTGTTTTAACTTCCAATTTACGAAGATAATGTCGCATCGCATATTTTTTTTGCAACCCTCTTCTTTATTGTTTCATAATATTTTTCATCATCAGCAATTCAGGGAGTTGGGGGCAGATTGAAGGCGGGATAGTTTGCGTATTAGTGGCGGGTGATTATAGGGAGTCACTCTATCGAATTAAAATTGAAAGATATGTAGAAGCTGAAGATATGAAAATCATAAACAGATTCTATGTTTGAAATTTGGACTGATTTAGCAACTTTATTGGGGGAGTGTTCATTGCTTTAAAATCTCGTTGGCACAAGAATGTATTAATATTGTTTCTTTTGGCTTGGTTTCCTGGAACGAATGACAATGATCATAACGACAATTCTGTTTACATGTATGATCTATTTGTTCCAGTATTGCCCAGGCTAGCTTTTATTTTGGGTCAAATATAACCGAAAATACACAAATAATCTACTGGCAAGATGAAATCATCGTGTGATTCTTAGGTGTAATTAATTACATTAAAATTGAAAAGAACATCTATAAACCTTAACCAAGGAATATCTTCTAGATATAATCGAAAGTAAGAGAGTCCTGGTTGTGTTTATGGGTCTGTTTTAACCCATTGAGGAAAGCTAAGAAATTTTCAAAAGAGAGGGAGATTCCAAGGCTATTTTTCAAAAATTCATGAACAAACTAAATTTTTGTTTTACTTTTTTTTTTCTGAATTCAAAGGAGAGGGGAACGATGTTATGTTTAGATGCAACAGTACACCAGACAATTAAAACCTTAATGGTTTTAGAGTTTTATATAGTTCGCCTACAAATTATCATTTATGGTTAAGAATTATTCAAAACAGGATATGTGCATCAATAACCTTAAAATCGTATGGTTTATTCTATTGTTGCGAATAAACGATGCAACTGATTTGAGGCTCCAAGTCCGAAATAAAGGTAGTATAGTGGACCATGAAATACGAAATTCCGGCTATTATTAACCAGTTTCACTTGTTGATTCTGGAATCAATAGTGATTCTTCTGCGACATGGCATCGTAATACCATTTACATTTCTTTTTTACGCTTTTGGGATAATCCGAGAGTTGAACGTTTTATTAAATATTTATGAGCTCAATCAGATTTGTCAATGTCTGGATAAGCCGGAAGAAGTAGAGAGTGAGAAAGTGTGTGAGGTATTCGAATTGGACCTTCGTCGCTACATGAGGAATACGCAAAAAGCCAACCGAGTGGGGAATGAACAGGAGTTAGGCCATACAATTGATTCATTGTTTCTTTCATGGGGCAAGGAAGGAAAGTATTGGGTGAATAGTAGTTCTAAAAGGTTAATGTGTGTGTCTATGTGTAAGGCTTGAAAAAAAACCTAATTGTTATAACAATCGTCAAGAACTCTATTGTATTGCAGTTGAAACAAATTATGTTGCCATGCCATAGCCATCATGTTAGATATAAGATATAATAGATGGGATAGCACAAAACGTTAAAACTGTTCTCGACAATCTGTAGATTGACGTATTATCAAAACAAAATTCTTTTCTTCATAAATTTCCACCGTACCACGGTGAAATTTAAAAAAAATGGTACAAAAAATCTCAACGAAGAAAAATGGCACGAAGTTTTAAAAGGAGCAACGTGCGATTCTCGGTAATTGATTTAGCAAAATTTAAATTACAAATAACAGACACGGAGACCGATCGAAAAGTGCAGCGTTGCTTGGTTATTTCCTGGTATTAATAGCACTAAATCACTGTAGCAATATATAACTCCCTATCTTAAATCGAAAACGAAAGAGAGGAGTGTTAAATAGATAAGAAAATGTCGTACGTGGGTTCTTATTGTTTCTAGAAGAATTCATTCTATGTGGTGGTGTGTGATTAAAGTAGAAATTAATTTAGACATTTTTCTCTCTCCTCTTTGAAAAAATGGAAAATAATATCCCAAAAAAAAATATTTTATTACTGTAATTGTGCTTAGCATAAAAAATAAAATTGCAACACTAAAAATAACTAAGTAAATAATAATATGTTATTTCGGTAAGTACACATTATTCGTTATCCGTAAAATTAAAGTTTCACAGCCTTCACATCCACATCCCCTTTCCACAATTTGGAAAAATCAATATAAAACTAGATGAAGATTTCCGGTTTCAATCACTTTATCCACAGATTTTCTTGTCTTGATAAATCAGTTAATATTATAAAGGTATTTCATACAAACACCCTTACTATCCATCCATTTATCAACTATCATCTACATCATTCACCTCAATATGAGTTCGCCATCCACTGATATCACCAGTCACCTGACGTCTATTGATATCGACCCAACTAGTTTTAAACCAACTTTGCCTCCTAGAAAGAGAGCTAAGACCGACGAAGAAAAAGAGCAAAGAAGAGTTGAACGTATATTGCGTAACAGAAGGGCCGCTCACGCTTCCCGTGAAAAGAAGAGAAAACATGTTGAATACTTGGAAGCCTATGTTGTTCAATTGGAACAAAATTTATCAATCTTACAAGGTAAATTTGATGATACTTTTAACAACGTCTTGAGTGAGGATCAAAAGAAGTTGGTTTCACAACCTGAATTAATTGATGTTTCGGACTTGAAACAAAAGATTCACGAAAATTTGAGCAATTCAAGAAGAAATGGTGGCAATGGCGCTGGTTCTTCAAAAGATGAAACTGAAGATTGTGAAGATGAACATGATGAAGAAGAAGAAGAAGAACAAGAACAAGAACCAACTACTAAAAAGAGAAAGGTTTCTATAAAGGTTAAAGAAGAAAAGAAGAAACCAAATGCTTCTACTACTACCGATCTTTCATCAATTCAAATTAAACAAGAACCACAAGATTCTTTGTTTTTGACTAAACCAGAATATACTCATTCCCCTAACCACTCTTCCTCGAATGAAGATGAAAGTAGTACTCCATTTTACAACTATTTATCACCGGTTTCAATCCAGTCTCCAGCCAATTCTCCGCTTGATTTAACATTAAAATCATCCTCATCCCTTCCATCTTTGGTACGTTATGAATCCTCAACAACATTATCCTCAACCACAGTCACCACTCCAAAAGACTCGTCAATAACCTCAACTCCACCATCAACACTCACATCACCAATGTCACTCAAATCCAATCTACATGCTTATGTATGCGAATCAGGTAATTCATATGAAATGGGGCAAAATTCAGCAGTAATTTTGTCAACACCATCACAACCACAAAACAGAGATAGCATGTCAAATAGAAATGAAAAGGTAGTTCTCTGCTTGTCCTAAATTTGAAACCGACTTCAGAATTGTTTTTTTGAATGCTCTTTCGAAGACCGGTATGTTAATTCAGATTGAATCATCTTATGGAACACCTTCCTTGAGATTGTTTATTATTTGAATTAATATACCTTGAGTTCTTTGAATGTTACTTTGAAAATATTCTTATTTGTCGTTCAAATATTGGATTTATAGCATTGAAGTAACTGTCTTAGCTCAAGAAGTTTTGATTATTTAACTATGTCTGTCTTTGGTTATTGAAATTTGGTCTGCAGCACCAATCATTCCTGAATTTTCTACTGATTCTTTTACAAAGTTTAATATTGACGAGTACTTATTAGGTGGTGATAACAACAACACCAAGAAAGATGAAATACATTGTTTTGAATTTGATAGTGTTACTAGTGGTCACTCAAGTGCAGATTATCAATTGGATATTGATGAGTTCTTGTCATTCTAAAACGGAAGTAATAATGTTTGATTTTATGTGTGGTTTTAATTATTTGGGATAGATTTTTATTTATTGATTGTTACTTTAATTTGTTATTGTTTGGTTAAATTATTGGTTTTTTGTTACTACCTAATATTTTTAGTTTCTTGATGGTATTTGTTGACTAATCATAATACTACTGTTGTATATAATACTCCCTTCAAGGTTATCAAGAGGATTTGTTAATTCTTATATATAAATTATGTTTTACCTTTGTTTGGTAATATTTGTTGTTTGTTCACTTTAATGTTGAAAAATTGCCCCCAAAAAAATGGAAAAAAAATACAAAAAAAAACTCCAAAAAAACAAGCTATGTTTAATTGTCCTTTTATATGATACTCCATTCCGTTGTGTTTAATCGACTATATGTTTAATGTCTATTCAGATGTTGGTTGCGTGAAATTCTGTTGGTTCTATGTCGGATTGTTCAAGTTGTTTTTCCTTCTCGTGCGAAATTACGTTTTATTATGGTTTGTATGGTTTATGGCGCGCCTTATTGTTGCAGCGACGATTCCTTTGTTAACCCATAACTTACAGTTTATTTTGCATGTTGGTTTAACTACTTTAGATAAATTTGCTAAGAATCTCTGGCTTAGCGAACCCGCAAAAGAATAGAATTATGATTGGTTGGTAATTTGTTGGTATTGGATATCTGTGGATGTGTTTCGGAGTTCTTTTGTATACAGACAAAAGGAATAATATGTATTGTATATATAATGATTTATGTATTTTTGATTTAGTTTATGTATCGTTCGAATGTATTATTGAAAAGGCGATTTTATTAAGAACTTTATGATTATGCGATTACTTTAATGTTGACCATCCATTTCTCTAACTGAAATATTCTGTTCCTTCTATGGATCAGAAATTCATTACATGCAACTTATTTCTCACGTCATCCTCCTAAACTTCACCAAAATTCTATCATACAGATACGATGCCACCACAACTCACATTCATAAAACTATCAAAAAGCATCTTCATACCAGTAAAGATCTTCATTAAACCGCCTCCACGTTCCCTGTCATCGTCCTCCACTCATTCATATGCGATAAATTCAAAATCATTAATCACACTCGCAAACACCACCAACATTTTCCAACTCCGACTCTCATCTAACAGCATCGCCAATATCATTCAGGAAATCCAAGGAGATCTTCAGAGAATATTGCTACATGAAGAGGTACCTTCGCGCGAACATAAAGAAACAATTGGGAAGTATACCCTAACGATCCCAAAGGGAATAATTATGGATGTGAGAATGAGAATGGGATTGTTGAATGCGGAAGAGTTGGAGGGTCATAAGCCCACTAATGACTCAGTGGGAATGAAGATGTTGATTAGAGAAAAGGTTATTAATTTTGTTCCTGAAGAAGAAGAAGAACAAGACGTTGTGATTTTGGAGGAGAAGGAAGGAGGTGGATTGATGATCGAGGAAGTGGAAGAGGAGGAGGTGAAGAAAGTAGCTGTGGGATATAAGTTACGCAATGCGCCATTGGTGGGTGGTTTGACTGATTGTATTACTTTGCATGTATGTTGAATCATTCTTATATCATTATGGCGATAGATGAGCTTTGCTGTTTGAATTTATGGGAAGGCTCTAAATTTTTTGAATTTGAGATATTAGAAATATACTCCCATATAATGGTACATATCTGTTCAACTTGCAGACAATAAGATGACAAATTCTGAGTATAAACACTCCAACCCATGAGTATTGGATGCATATTCCAGGAAGAAATTCAAGCAATATATTTTTGTTTTATTGGGAAAAGGATTCAAATCAACAAACGAATTCTGAAGGAATTTCAAGATTTATTCATATCAATATTCTGGTATTCGACATTCTGTAATTCTTAATCAGACCTTGAATTCATTTGGGAATTTCGACGAGTATTTCTCAGGGTTGGGGATTCAATTTTGGATACGTCAACAAATGCACTGCTGTACTTACTTGGATTATTCACTCATCATTTCATAAACACAGTAAATGACTCTTTGGGTTTAATTCCAGGAATTTGCCGTGTGGATTTGCCTAAAACCAAGGGTTGGATGTAAAGCCACGGTTGCACCGCCATCATTCACTGGAAATATAACATAAGATTACTTCTTGAGCAAACAACTAGAGTGTCCACCTTAAATCAGCCGTGGAGATCTAGTTTGATGTCTAGGTGGGGGTGACCCAGTCTTACTGCCCCTCTGGGTGGGCATTTTGTTGTCGTGCAACTTTTTAACGTGCCTGGAAGGAATTCAGCTTTCCTTATGGACAGTATGTTCATCAGGTATAAAAATCAGCTTCATATGTTCTTGAGATAGTTAGATATACTTCATAAATAGATTATCTTTTGAAGATCAATCACAATGATGAATAATATAATCACTGTCTAATAATTACAAGAAATCGTTATTATTGGAAGAAATGCGATTACTCTTAGACGCACCATGTTTCCTTGTCTGGCAGTGATCGAGTTTGCAGTGGAATCGACTTTTTGAAGTTGTTTGAATTTTTATTCTATGTGAGACCAAACAGATGTATTTGAATCGGCTACATTGACAACATTTAAGTCGAGAATCGCATAGAGAATAAGATCATCAACAGAAAGCACAACTGGTGGCAGGATAAGGGGAAAGTATGACTTCAAGAGTAAGCACATCTCTGTCCATCCAACTATCGGAACTGATGAATAGCGGACTGCATTATGAGCATTGCTCTCATGTCTAAAGTAGTGAAGGCCTTTATGAAGTGTAGGCACCAAGCGAACTCGCTGGTTCAGATAAGAGAGTGACCCTTCTATTATTGCATTCCATCATTTATCATCACATTTTGTTCCGACTTTACTAATTGTACCCAATACACCTCTTCTCGTGAATTGAAACGCTTTTTCGATGTTGACAGCTCGTTAATTAAAGAATCATTTACGATGGAACTGAAGATGTCAGTAATAGTGTATACAATTAATTGTAGCATCGATTCAATGAGTATTGCAACTGTTCCTCATTCTTCTTACTAGTTACGATCTTAAGCTGTCAAAACGATGGCAAAAAAAATGTTTGGTCTCAGATGTTCATTCAAACTTTGATAAACGCTTATTCAAGATCGTCATCGAAATTGAAAATCAAGACACTAAGATCTATTGGTACAAAATGTCACTCATTCTTAGATTTCGTTCCAAAGATGGAATGTTTCGTATCAATGCGTCACCAGAAACAGATTTCGTATTGGTTTTAGAACAATTGATAACCAAAATCGCGTCAATTCTGGATATTCAGTCCTTATATCTTTCTTCCAATCCTGGGAATAAAGGACAAGCAGCCAATGCATATTGTGGAAAGACAGTTGGTGAATTGGGATTGAAGAATGGTGATATGTTGTTTGTGAATTATGAGTCTGCGAACACCCAACCCACCCTCCAACAACAATCACTGGAAGCTAAAGCACTGGAACAACAAGTAAAGACACATATTTCATTCACACCTGTAGATATGCACGGTCCTTTGCAAGGAATCAAAGAACTCCCAATTGATGTGAAATTGGATAAAGATCCCGGATTCATTTCTCGTCCTCTTTCTTCAATGTGCCGTCATGGAGCTAAAGGAATGTGTGAATATTGTTCTCCCTTACCACCATGGGATGATAATTATCGAAAACAACATTCAATCAAACATATTTCCTTCCACGCTATGCTTAAACAACAAATGGAAAAGAACAAGAGTGGAAGTTCATACGTTGCCCCGCTTGATGAACCCAATTATTCCATAGATTTAAATTGTCATGAGGGTCATAAACCGTATCCTAGGGGTATTTGTTCCAAATGTCAACCAACGGCGATCACATTACAAATGCAAAAATTTAGAATGGTGGATCATGTTGAATTTGCCGATAGTGCCATCTTGAATGAATTTATAAATGTATGGAGACATACAGGAGTTCAAAGATTTGGATATTTATATGGATATTACGAGGAGTTTGATAAGGTTCCCTTGGGGATTAAGGCTGTTGTGCAGGCTATATATGAGCCACCTCAAGTGGGAGAATTGGATGGTATTACGTTATTGGAATGGGAGAATGAAGCACAAGTAGATGAATTGGCAAGTAAGTTGGGGTTATATAAAGTGGGAATTACATTTACTGATTTGACAGATGCCGGTAGGAATGATGGGAGTGTGTTATGTAAGAGACACAAGGATAGCTATTTTATGACAAATCTTGAGATCATTATGGCTGCAAGATTTCAAATTGCTAATGCTAATATTTCCAAATATAATCAACAGGGGAAATTTTCTTCTAAATTTGTTAGTTGTGTGATTAGTGGTGGATTGCAAGGGGAGATTGAACCTAGATCTTTTCAAGTGAGTACAAGTGCAGAAGCATTGGTTAAGGCAGATATTATTACAGGATGTACGCAACCTTCACAAATATATGTTAATGAAAGTAATGATACAAGATATGTTCCAGATATTTCATATCTGAAGATAAATGAATATGGATTAGAAGTAAAGAATAATGCAAAGCCCACATTCCCTGCTGAATTTCTATTGGTATCATTAACTGATTCATTTCCAGTCAATCCTGAACCAATGTTTGATATTCTGAGTAATTATACAATTGAGAATCGTGATTTTAGTGGTGATATTCAAGATTTAAGAACTATGTATAAATATTTGAATGATGGTAATCAGTTAAGTTCAAAATTAACTAATTTCCATTTCTTAAATCATTTAGTAAGATTACATATATTGGGAGATCATGAAATTGGATTAATTATTCAATATGTTAAAGAAAAGAAAGATGAATATTATGTGGAATTAATTGAGAGTCCGGGCTGGATGACGTTGATTACTATCCTTGAACAGAGTAGTTAGAGTTTGATCTAAATCATACGACATATATGTTGTGTACATTGTATATCTAGATCTAGATCTGTACGTAATAGGGAGATATCGCTGTATCCGTTATGAAACTTATGTCAATAAAGAATGTTCTCGAATATTCTGTTTTTGTGGTCAGTTGCACGACTAACTAAAATTTTTCAGTCTTGGCGCATTTAATTTAATTTAACTTCATAGTTATTTCATCAGATGGGTAAATTTACAACGGAAAATTTAAAATGCAACGGTTAATTCTCATCACTGCAATTCAATTCAATCAGTTTATTTAGTAATTAATTTAATTTAATTAAGAAAGAAAGTTAACTACTAAGTAACTAAGTCAGCGTTTTTTACTGCGAAGGAATTTTTTTTTTCACTTTTCACTTCAACACTTTGCTTTTAATCCTTTAACTTGGAATAAATTACTTATATACTTATATTATATATATAACATATATTAGAACATGTCCACTCCATTCGGTATTGATTTAGGTACTGACAGTACTGTCATTGGTTGTGCCAGAAACAGAGGTATTGACATTATTGTCAATGAAGTTTCTAATCGTGCTACTCCTTCATTAGTCGGTTTTGGACCAAAGAATAGATATTTAGGTGAATCTGCCAAGAATCAACAAACTTCAAACATTAAAAACACTGTTGACAATTTAAAAAGAATCATTGGTTTAACCTATGATCATCCTGATTTTGCTATTGAACAACAATATTTTACTGTTCCATTGGTTAAAAATGAACAAGACGGTGGTATTAATGCTAAAGTTAGATTCTTAGGTAAACAGCAAGAATTCACTGCTACTCAATTAGCCGGTATGTATTTGGGTAAGATCAAAGACATCACTTTCAAGGAAACCAAGGCTAATTTAAATGATGTTTGTCTTTCCGTTCCAGGTTGGTACACTGAAAAGCAACGTCGTGCTGCTGCTGACGCTTGTAAGATTGCTGGCTTAAACCCAGTTAGAATTGTTAATGAAGTCACTGCTGCTGCTGTTGGTTACGGTGTCTTTAAGGCTAATGAATTACCAGAAGATGAATACAAGAAGATTGCTTTTGTTGATATTGGTCATTCTTCTTATCAGGTTGCAATTGCTGCCATTAAAAAGGGTGAATTAAAGATTTTAGGTTCTGCCTTTGATAAGCACTTTGGTGGTAGAGATTTTGATCGTGCTATTGCTGAACATTTTGCTGAAGAATTTAAGGGTAAATATAAAATTGATATCAAGGAAAATCCAAAAGCTTATTACCGTGTTTTAACTGCTGCTCAAAAATTAAAGAAGGTTTTATCTGCAAACACTCAAGCTCCAATAAATATTGAATCTGTTATGAATGATGTTGATGTTTCTTCTTCTTTAACTAGAGAAGAATTGGAAGAAATGGTAAAACCATTGTTAGATAGAATACACGTTCCAATTGAATCTGCTTTACGTGATGCCGGTGTCACTGCTGCCGATATTGATTCTATTGAAGTTATTGGTGGTTGTACTAGAGTTCCATCTTTAAAGAACAGATTAGCTGAAATTTTTGGTAAACCATTATCTTTCACTTTAAATCAAGATGAAGCCATTGCTAAGGGTAATGCTTATATTTGTGCTTGTCATTCTCCAACTGTTAGAGTCAGACCATTCAAGTTTGAAGATTATAACCAATACACTGTTTCCTATTTCTGGGATAAACAAGAAGAAGATGACGATCATTTAGAAGTTTTCCCTAAGGGTGGTTCATTCCCATCTACCAAGATCATTACTTTATATAGACAAGGTGATTTTGATATTGAAGCCAAATATACCAAGCCAGAAGAATTACCAACTGGTACTGATGTTGAAATTGCTCAATGGAAGGTTAGTGGTGTTGTTCCATCTGAAGGTGAAGCCGGTATTGCTACCAAATTGAAATTAAGAAATGATCCTTCTGGTTTCTATACCATTGAAGCTGCTTATACTGTTGAAGAAAAGCTTGTTAAGGAATTGGTTGAACCAGAACCAAAGGCTGAAGGTGCTGATGATGAAGATGAAGATGCCGAACCACAATATCGTGAAGTTAAGAAATTAGTTAAGAAGAATGATTGTGGTATCTCATTTGTTGGTGCTTCATTACCACAACCTGAATTAGAGCAATTTATTGAATCTGAAAATGCCATGATTATGGAAGATAAATTAGTTGCTGATACTGAAGATAGAAAGAATGCGTTAGAAGAATACATTTATGAATTAAGAGGAAAATTAGAAGATCAATATAGTGAATTTGCTTCCGATGATGAAAAGTCAAGATTAACTGAATTATTAACTAAGGCTGAAGATTGGTTATATGATGATGGTTATGATTCCACCAAAGCTAAATACATTGCCAAATATGAAGAATTAGCTTCAATTGGTAATATTATTAGAGGTAGATATTTGGCTAAAGAACAAGAAAAGAAGGAACAATATAGACAAAAACAAGAAGCTTCTCAAGCTGCTGCTATGGCTGAAAAGATGGCCGCTGCTAGAGAAGCGGCCAAGTCTGGCAGTACTCCAACTCCAGAAGCTCCAAAGGATGAAGATATTGAAATGGATTAAATGTGTTAACTTTGGTTTGTTTGATTTGTTTTTAATAATTTGCTAATGTTTAGTATCATTATTTGTTTATATATCATATAATTTTTGTAACTTTGTTGTTTGATTCAATAATAAAAATATAAGGATTTTTCATCTCCCTTTACAAATTGTCAATACCAAGTGTATGTTCGATAAGTGTATAACCTTACCTATCAATCAATCCATACGTGTCCTAGGAACATACCTCTAAAGTGGACAGAGTCTGGAGGAGAGGAGAGTCAATTATATACCTATCTTATATGGTTTCAGAAATGCGTACTAGTCAATACAACTGGATGTTGTTGTAGCTACTTTAAGTAGACCACTGCCCTGTTTGTTAAAAAGGTGTGGTTAGTCAATTTTCTGCTGCCAAAAAAAGTCGCCAAGTCAAATAATGAAGATCATTAATGATTCAAATGTCGTACTCTAAGATTACGTCATAAAATGTCATCAATTCTAAAGAAATATCAAAAGCTAATGATCGTTAAGGTCCGCTGGTGTTTCTTCTAGAAAGAATGAAACGTACGGAGTGTTAAAGTGTAAATGCAAAGCGTGGATAGATACAGAGTAAGTTGTTAGTGATTTGAGAATAAAGTTGCTAGTACCACGAGGGGCGTTACCTGATCATTTGTAGAATGTGAAATGATGATTTTCCAAATAATTAATTAAGTGTTTGAAAACCAGTCCCTGAAGTAATCCCTGTGGTTTTTTTTTTGCAATTGACACTTTGTAGAAACTATGTTTATTTGACTTAATAATTGTAATCTAACTTCTTTAACTAAGGTGAAAATAGTACTTAGGATGGTAGTTTGTTGATCTGGGTTAGTTGATGAATAACAGTTAACTTTATTAAAATTAAAATGAAATTTGCACAAGCTATAAATCACTGAGTGTGGCTATTTATAATTCATATGAAAAATGTCGTCAATAAAATTTCTATTTTAACTTCTTTGTTAGAGAAAGCCTAAAAAGAAAAATTAATTTTAAAAAGAGAGATCTCTCTTTTAAGTTAATTTAATTAATCCACTTATAAATATTTATTATAGATAGACACATAGATCATAAGGTATTTGGTTCATAAGTACCAACTTAATAATAGAATAGACATCATCATCATCAATCATTTTCTATAATCAATCAATCAATCAATCAGCAATCTATTCATAACTAGTCATCTCATATGACATTGTATTAATAAAAAACATTCATTTAAAATTATATTTGTACACTTTTATCCACGTTTAATATTTATACTACTACTACTACAATCATCATCAGTATTATTACTACAATATGCCAAACACAACATCAAAGCTATCATTAGCTATACAACAAGCAGAGATACAACAACAGAAACAACAGCAGCAGCAGCAACAAAATCATCATCAGCATCAAAATCACCTTCATCAGTATGTCCCTCCTATCAAAACTAGCGATGACCTTCATCATCAGAATATCAGTATTCATAACAACCACAACACATCGGCTCATAAAAGAAAGGCATCCACCACCTCTACTTCATTTAATGCAAAACATTCAGAAGACACTTCCCAATTATTTACACCTCCAACTCAGTTATTGCCAAATTTAATTCATCATGGATACCCATCAGTTTCAACTACTCCATCACAAGCAAAACACTTTAAACCAGAATTATCTCCTTTACATACTCAATTCAACAAGAATGGTCAACCTGATGAAGATGAAGAGAAAGACCAAGAATTAGAAATACACGTTGCAAATAACAACAATAATCATAACATGCAAGTCGATAATAATGTGGATGATGACTCTGATTCGGATCAAGAAGAGGTCAATCATGCAGAAGAAGAAGATTTAAAAGATTACGCACCTGGTGGATATCATCCTTGTTTTATAGGTGAACAATATAAGGATGGGAAATACACTTTAGTTCGAAAATTGGGTTGGGGTCATTTTTCAACCGTTTGGTTAGCTCATGATAATGATAAAAATTGTCATGTTGCTATGAAAATCGTTAGATCAGCAAAACATTATACTGAAACTGCAATTGATGAAATAAAATTATTAGATAAAGTTACAACTACTGATATTCATCATCCTGGTCATCAACATGTAATTCAATTGTTAGACACCTTTACACATAAAGGTCCAAATGGAACTCATGTAGTTATGGTATTTGAAGTATTGGGTGAGAATTTATTAGGATTAATAAGACGATATAAACATAGAGGTATCCCCATTATTTTTGTCAAACAAATCGCAAAACAATTATTATCAGCATTAGATTTCTTACATCGAAAATGTGGAGTCATTCATACAGATCTAAAGCCAGAAAATATATTAATTGAAATTGGCGATGTTGAAGCAATAGTCCGTATTGTAGAACAACAAAACCTCAAAAGGAAACTTCAACGAAAATTACTGAAAATCAGTAATTCAAGTAAAACCTCCACACCGATAGGATCCCTTTATGATATGGCCACAGGTGCAAGTCCGATGTCTCCTTCCCTTGGTAGAAATGGAAGAAGATCAAGACGAACAGTCAGCTTCATAACGGGTTCACAGCCTTTACCTTCTCCCTTACGCAGTTTTAACAAATCATTCACAAATGTTTATGGCTTGTCTTCGACAACTTCAAATACACCGGTGGCAGCAACTAACTTGGTGGGATCTATAAGTGAATCAGCAGCCACCTCGATGATTCTGCGAACAGACGGGGGTTTAATATCTGAGCAACAGCAACAGAGTGATGGTGAAGTTGAGGGGGATACGTCGATTGGCAATTCGCTTTCGTCGATGTCGTTATCGAATGGCGGAACCGCAGGAGGAGAGTATCAAGCTAATGTTGACCCGGTCCGGATTCCTCAAGAACATAACAGTAATCAAAGCAATTATGCATTCATAAATCCTGATTTATCTTCCTCCAACCATAACACCACTACTAGTGCTCAAAATATCCAAGAAGGTAGTGGAATGGTGAATGTCGATCTCACTCCAGATATCATAAATGAAGACGAATTAATCTCAGTCAAGATTGCCGATTTGGGAAATGCATGCTGGACAACTCATCATTTCACCGACGAGATCCAAACTCGTCAATATCGTTCTCCAGAAGTATTGATTGGATATCATTGGGGTGCAAGTGCTGATATTTGGTCATTTGCCTGTCTTATATTTGAACTCCTAACTGGAGATTATTTGTTTGATCCAAGGGATGGGAAAACATATACTAAAGATGACGATCATATTGCTCAGATTATAGAATTGATAGGAAAGTATCCTAGAGCAATGATGAATGAATCATATTATTCCCGTGACTTTTTTAATGCCAGGGGGGAATTATATCGTATAGCAAAACTAAAACCTTGGGGATTGAAGGAAGTATTGGTGGAGAAATATAAGTTTAATCATGAAGACGCGGCCGGGATTGCTGATTTTTTGAGTCCAATGTTGAAGGTTATGCCAGAGGAGAGGGCTGATGCTGGGGGAATGGTGAATCATGGGTGGTTGAGTGATGCATTGGGGTTGGAGAATGTGGTGTTGGAGAGACCGGTTGGAGGACTGGGGGAGGATATACCTGGTTGGTCAAGAGAAATTAATAGCACTAATAATAGTAAGATGGATGCTGCCACAGGGAATATGGCCAAGTATTTTTATAAGCACTAGTTTTTTGCAAAGGAAGAATTTCATTCTTTTCTAGTTCATTTCATTTTGTGTCTATTTAGTTGTTTGTTTGTATTTGTCTAGCGGTAATTTTGTTAATAAATGGGAGTTTTATATAGAATTAATCTTGTTAGTATTCAGCGTAGTAGTTGGTGGAGAGTTTGATTTTGCACCCAACTGGACATATCTATTTTTTGTGCATACTTACACGCACTGAAATTCTTACTCACCCACTCTGACCGAAAACTCGCCCTTTTAACTTTGAACAACTCAACTATCCAAGGTGGAAATTGAGCAATTGAATAACCTACGCAAGATGATTCAAATAGAGCAAAACAATTTGTTAATCAAAACTACCTTAAACGAACGATTATTTCCCGAATCACCAAATTCATCTCCCAAATCATTAGATAGAATTGTTAGTGATTTTGATTTTACAACATTTCATGTCTCCACTTTACCTGATGCCAAACACTTACTTTTAATCTCAGTATATTTAAGATGTTGGGATGATTTAGTCCAATATGGAGTTATTGAGTATTTGAGATCTCAATATGCCAAATTTGGTGAACAATTGACGATATTGGATCAAGAAAAGGATATTGAACAAGGATATAATTTCTCGATTGTTTTGGATACTGCCAAGGCCAGTGGCGAGAGTGAAGAGTATAAATTAGATCTTATTGATCAAGTCTCATTATTAAAGAGACATGCAATGGCTGCACCCTTTGAACAGGCGTTTTCAAGGTATGATGAATTATCACAACTTTATGCCAATTCAAACACTTATGCTGAAGAAATTCAACAAGAATTATTTAATGAACCAGTATTGGTGGTTAGATATAGAGGATTGGATGAATGTATTTATATCAAACCATCATTTGATCGTGTTACTGTTATATTTTCAACCGTTTTTCAAGATGAAACTGATAAAATATTTGGAAAAGTGTTCTTACAAGAATTTGTAGATGCTAGAAAAAGATCAGTTCAAACTGCTCCACAAGTATTATATAGTCACAATGAGGCACCATTAGATATTCAATCTGTGGTTCAAGGAAACAGAGATGATGAAAATAAAGGATATGTTACATTTGTTTTGTTTCCAAGACATTTAGTTAAAGGTGATAAAAGACAAAATTGTATTTCTCATATTGAATTATTTAGAAGTTATTTCCATTATCATATTAAATGTGCTAAAGCTTATATGCATTCAAGAATGAGATTTAGAGTTAAAGAATTCTTAAAAATTTTGAACAGAGCTAAACCCGAAAATGTTGATCAAGAAGGAAAGGCAATTGATAATAGAAAGACTGCTAGTGGAAGAAGATTTGATATTAGAGCATAGTCTGAGTGAAAGCCAAGTCAACCTAAGTCAAGTGTACCTTGAGTTTATCTATATCTTGATCCGCGTATTGTGTTCTAAATTAGATACATGTATTGTCTGTATGTACAGTTAGTGGTTCTTATATACATTGATATTTTGATTTGTCTATTGCTTTGGCTTCTTAACCCCATATTTAGATCTTGAAGTTCCTCTATTAGCAACCCCTGCTAAATCATAGGCACCTCTTACCAATTTAAATTTGACCCCAGGTAAATCCTGAACATTTCCACCTCTAACCAAAACAAGATGATGTTCTTGCAAATTATGACCTTCACCAGGAATCAATGCACTAACAACATTTCCATTACTTAATCTAACTCTTGCACATTTTCTTAAAGCAGAATTTGGCTTTTTTGGCTTCATTACAAAAACTCTTAATACGACACCTTTTTTAAACGGATTTTTCTTTAAATCTGATGATTTTGACTTAATAGTTTTGATTGGTTTTGGATGTTTTCCTAACAAAATTTGATTTAATGATGCATATCTAACTTGTTGATTATTAATGGTGGTTGATGGTTTCAAGAGTTGGGTTGGAATGTTGGATTTGATCGACTTCATGTATGTTGTTATTGGTTGAGCGGTTCTGGCCATTGTTGGTGTTATCATGGAAGATAACCTGTTAGCTGTGAATAGGGATCTTAACATATTGTCTTCCTTGATGGTGGGTGTGTGGTCCGGTTATAGGTATATCTATCAATATAGAGAGGTGTATCCTGTTTGGTAGGGTTGATTATATGAAAATCCTGAAAATTTTTCGTTATAAGAGGTGTGATGAATGTCGCACTAATGTCGTTTATGCTGAAAAAAGTCTCATTCTCTACCAATCCCAATTCTCACTCACTCACCACACGAAAAAATTTCAATTATTGAACCATAGAAACAGAGAACAGATTGAGAGGTAAGTACACCCATCATTACTCCAATAACAATGTTCAGAGCTACTTTATTAAGATCCTTAAAAGCACCATTAGCCAAGGCTGTCAAGCCACAACATGCAGCAATTACAAAGGCGTCCACAACCTTCATAACAAAACCACAACCAATCACTTTTATCCGTTCTTATGGTGCATTCCCATCATTAACCAGAGAAGAAGCAACTGAAAGAGTTATAGAATTATTAGAAGGTTATGACAAAGTAGATACTACTAAAGGTATTACTGAACAATCTAGTTTTGTTCAAGATTTAGGTTTGGATTCCTTGGATGTTGTTGAAGTTGTTATGGAATTAGAACATGAATTTAATATTGAAATTCCTGATAATGAAGCTGATGGTATTAAGACTGTTGGACAAGCTATTGAATATGTTATGGCTCAAAAAGATGCTTGTTAAATTCCCGATTTACTAATGTAAAATTGTTTTAATTTTGATTCCTTTTTTGTTGATATTAGTTCGATTTTGAGAGAATGATTCTGGTTAACAGCCAGACATTTTGATAGAGTGGTTATAACAGGAAGGGAATTGTCATGATTGATTTTCTTTTCGAGGAGAGCGTGTTTATTTATTTAACTTTTATTGTACTTTTGAACTTAATGTACGTATCCCCATTTGTGGTTATATTCAAATTTGTAGATAGTAAGCTATTCTGTTTCTCCTCCTTTTTTTCATGGGAGTTTTTGCAAAGGCCTCATACTCATATCTAACTTCAATTCCATTGTTCTAGCTGTCAGTTGTAGTATAAGTAACATTGCTTAATACATGTGTGTTCTAAACCATTGGTGATCGATATTTTAATCACGTGACTTTACGTTCAAGCCAATAAAACGCAAATAAATTGTCAATCGTCTTATATGCAGTCTCTAATATTAACCATCAAATATTCACACCAACCATTCACTGAAAAAAAATTAACATCCACCAATGAGATTTACAACCACTGGTTGATAGAGGAAAGAGATTACAGCTATTTAACAATGGTTTCTGTATGTATACTCTATGCCTAGCTCCATGAGGATATGGATAGCCATGGTCAATTTCATCCGGAAGAAAATAGGTTACTAACATCTTTTTCTTATAGTACATTAGAGCTCCAGCTTACAAGACTGTTCAAAACTTAGGTAAATTAAACCTTAACCACATTAAAGATTATGTTCCAAACTTAATTTTCTGGGGTGGTGCTGCCGCTGCCGGTGTTGCTACCTTTACTGAAGGTATCCCATTATTCCAACAAACTTTCTATCAAAAAATTCCATACTTTGGTAACCATTGGATCCATAACCCTGATCCAGAAGATATTCCATTATAGTTTATTTCATTGAGTCTTACTACACCATACGGCTTACTCCTATTGGTCCCATTATATATATATATACATACAAAAGAAATGGTTACAGAGTAAACCCTTTAATATACACAGATATTTCAGTTTTCAAGTTATTCTACCCTATTAGGCAACATACGAAATGAAATCCTTATCTTCCCGTTTTAAATATTCACTCTCAATCAACGATTCAATACAACTCTTCAAATCCTGAACAGTAGCAGGATGTCTCTTTTCCAATACTTCAATTGATAAATTTAACAAATCCGTCATACGAATCTGGGGTTTATTCAATTTCATTAAACGCATGATCACACTTCTATATTCATCTTGTCTATCTCTTCCAACCAACTCTGTAAACTGGTTTTGTTCATTCGGAGGAGGTTTATTGGTGGTACTTGTACTACTAGACCCTCCTCCACTGATTTCTCGGTCTTTAATCATTGGTAGTTTGAATTTGGAACTTCTGTCAGTGAAATTTGCGTTGTATATGAATTCGTCATCCAGAGTATGCTTTAGGATCGGATATCTATCCGTCGCGAGGGTATCCAAAACTCTTCTTAGTAATTTCTCTTCAATACCAGTCTGACTGAGAATTTCTTGGAAATAATATGAATTTCGTTGATTGAATAGTAATATCACTACCACTTGTAATAAATTCCCCGTTATTTCTTTCGACATCTTTCCATTTTGGAATTGGGCGACTATAGTTAATTGATGAAGTTTATAATTTGTCCAATCAAGTTTTCGATTTTGAAATTTATCTTTTTGTTTGTATTCCTTTGAAAATTCATCTAAGATATTTGAAAGTTCTGGAGGTAAGATTAGATTAGTTTCTTGCTTTGGAATCTCTGGCCAATATTTCCTTTCTAATACCAATGGGTTAAACGCCAACCTACTACCATTCTTGTGCTTAAATTGTTCACCATAGGTTTGGGAGAGGGATAAATCTGAAAACATGACTCTTAACGATATACTGTCATCATCAGTTTCACCAATTAACTGAATAAATTGGTCCACCAACTTCCGTTCCTCTTTGATGTCGGGAGTTGTTTTGCTTAATAACAATCTTCGAGATAAGTCTTTCTTATAAGCCAACATGAAATCATGTTTATTATTGACGACCTTGAATATCGTCATACAATTCTTGATAAATTCTTCATAATTACCGGATCTTTTCGTCGTGGTGGTCGTAGATGTGGATTTGAAATATGCATCACAATATTTACACAATTGAAGGATTACCAACGTATTATATCTTGGTGAATTGATGGTTTTAGTTAGGGCGTTACGTAATTCGAATTCAAACTTTTCATCAATGGTATTGTTGTTGCTCAGAATCTTTTCCCCCAGTTTCTTGTATTTGTTGTATAGATCCGCAAGGGTAACAATACACCCACCCGGATCTGCCCCACCGCCACCACCAGTGCTTCTGGTAGTCTTGTACAGATCCAACACGTTTTCAAACCCTTGTAAGGCACAACATCCCCATTCAAACACAAACACCGATATGGAATCATATGAATAACTCTCCGGGGTCTCCTGGCAATACCGGTATACTTTTCTCAAATGTTCCTCGTTCAGCAACATATAAAACCCAAGAGAATCTTTGAGTATTTTACCAAAATCATAAAATAACAAACACCATAACAATTTCCTATACAACAACAAAAGAAATTCGGGGGATTTGCCACATGATTTGAAGTATTGACATTCCCAAACCACATATTGAGAAACACGCTTGAGGTATGTAGATTTATCCTCGGTCCACCATTCATCTTTTAAGTCTTCATAATGGGAAATTATTCTGTCTAATAATTGAGAGTGGAAGTCGAATGTGGGTGGTGTTTGGGATATATGCAATTTGTTTAATAGTTTAGTGAAGCGTTGGCTGAGTTGGACATCATGTTCATCTTGCGATTGTCGGCATCGCTTAAGTAATCGGTTGTGCAAACTTAAGGTCTTGTCACACAATTCTCGTGGATTTAACTTCTTCTCCGAAGAATCCTCCATCTCCTCATCCTCCAGTTGTTGTGGTTCATATCCGGCATCCAAAACATTTTTAACGAAATAGGAAGTTGCACATTCCATAATTGTCGGCTTCAGATAATGACCAAATAAATATACTTTATCCAAATACATAAACACTCTAGCCAATTTCCGAATCCTTTCATCCCATTGTTCATAAATATCTAGAAACATCCGCACACTCTCCCCAACATCCTCCTCTCTTGAATCCCAATCCATTTCCTGTTGGATTCGAGTGAGCGTGTATTGGTCAAAACTGGATTGAATGGAACCTAGGACAAAATCAGCAAGGGAAGAGGTTTGTGTGTGTTTAAACCTACATATCTGTTCTACATCACGATAGATAGCTTGATATGAAATACCTAAACCTCGTTTAGGATCAGTTAGGATAGTTCTCGCAGCTCCATATGCGTTTTTTTGGGCACGATCTAGGGAGACACGAATATTCTCTGGTATATCTGAAATGGGGGTGGGTGTGGAGGAAGTATTAGGACGTTGTCTTTTGTTGTGGTGGTGGTGGGTGGATGATGATGTGTCTGTGTCGTGGTCTTCGTCTAGAGATTCGGAGGAGCGAAGTGATCTGTTGGTGTTGGAAAGGTGGGAGGGGATGCGCGAGTGTGGTGGATGTGGTTGTGGCTGTGGTTGTGGTTGTGGGGTTGGTGAAGTGCTGTTGTCGCTAAAGAGTAGGATGTTGTTGGTGGACATGTAGTTGTTCGATTGGTCGATGGTTGGTTGCTGCCAATGATAGTTATTATGTAGATTCTCAATTTTTCTATGGGGAATGTAAAATATCGCGAACTTCTTAAAATCATCAATCAACCAACCGACTCATTTGTCTTCACCCTCATATCTATAGTACAGCATACAGCCATGTCAGACAAACAACCGGCAGGAACAGTGAGCAAGGACCCCAAATACCTAACTACAATCTACAAAAAAAACGGCACATTCGATTCCCAACGTCGAAACCTTCTCCAAAATTTCAAAACATCAGAAACGTATACCAATTTACTCCTAAAATTAAAATTAATGGTTGAGTCAAAAGTCAAAAATGATCCACTGATATTATTGAAAAATAAGGGGAAGATGGCTGCTTTGATTCAGGGTGAGATCATAAATAATGGTAATTCTACTGAAGAGGGAGGACTGGGGCAAGGACTGGGAGGACTGCTTTTGGGTATTGTGGATGGGGATATTCAAGCTAAAATAATTGATTCTCCTGAATTTCATACGATAATTAGGGATGAGCTATTGGATATTAGGCGGAAATTAGATGGAATTAACGATGAAGAATGGGAACAACAAAAGGAGCAAGAAAGATTGAAACTGGAAAGGTTGAAAATGGAAGCCACGTTGAAGAGAATGAAGGAAAAAGATTATAAAAGTAGTTTTAGAGTTAAGAGCTTAGGAAGTTCTTCTAGTAGCAGTTCTTCACATAGGATAACTAAACCACCGAGGTTTAATATTGGTCATTATAGAAATGAGCCTTCATCTTCACAGAATCCTGGTGGATCTTCACACAAGATAAATACACCCAGCGCTACTGCTGCAAAAAATTCATCTTCGGCTGATAATAATAACAGCAGCAACAAGAAAGACCCAACCAAGAAAGATAAGATTCAATTCATGATGTACTAGAAAAGAAAGGTACATTGCTATTTTAAGTGTAACAGGGGATAATAAGTGTAGATAAATAGGGTAAAGTACATTTAATACAAAATCAATCAAAATGTAAAAACGAAAGACACTAATTTATACAAGCAAGCCGAAACAGGTCTATTCATCATCAGTCTCAAATATATCATTAGCAATGGCCATCAACTCCTCCACAACTTTACTTTTATAACTCAAATCCATCATAGTCGAATTTGCCTCGTTAAATAGGACGGGACCCCAAATTATCGATAAACTCTTTGCATTCATTCTATTCTGTCTTTCGTGTGCAGCTACTTTATTCAAATGAAATATTAAAGCTCTTAACGAAAAATATGCCCCATCAGGTAAACTAAACACCAAATGATGAAGCTTTTTAGCTATAAAGGTCTCGTCAGTAGATTTCACCGTTTCGATAAATGATTGAGACATTTCCAGCGTAAGAAGTGGTTCAGGTAAACTTGAAAAATATGATTTTAATAAACTTGCCACTGCGAAAATATCGGCATCATATACGTTATTGGGTTGAATATCTTTTCCAATTAATAAATAATTGGTGAATTTTTGATCAATAAGGTCTTTGAGTTGGGTAACCGTACTGGAACTGCTACTGGTACGATATATGCCGACAATATTTAATCCATAAGCTTCGATAACTTCGATACATTTTCGAACAACTAACGGTACATTATCTACTCCGGCAAATTCAATGACGTCCTCAATAGACACTCCAAAAGTAGGTTGTGCAACACTTCCAGCGGTGCCAGGAACTGAACTCAAAGGTTTAGGACCATTTAATTCCAGACTACTGCTAGTGGCTTTATGTGGGTCTAAAGATTGGTATCCAACAGCTCCAAGAGCAGTACGATCTATGTCAGTATCTGCATCCAAAGCATTTACTGATGGATCTTGCATTATATCAAGATTTTGTGGGTATGGTGTTTGCTTGGTTGGACTCAATGCCGAATAGGGTTTATCAGGACTACCACGGTCATCACTACCACCTCCGAAAGGTGATTCTGATGTTTGTTTTCCTCCTATTCCTGCTACTGCTGGTGGTGCCGGTTGTGCTCCTGTTGGTCCTGATGCTCCAGCTCCGTATCTACCTGCATCAGCGCCGGTTGTTCCTTGATATGCTTGTTGTTGGTACATTCCGCCATTTGATGCCATTGTCTTTCCTGGTGAAGGTAATGGTTTCACGGCTGTGTTTGCATTTGCTTTATTACTCAAGAATGGCTTAGTAGGTTGAGTTCTAATTAAAGTAGGATGTACTTGGTATTCAATTGGAGTTAGTGGTCTACTACCTGTACTACCACCTGAATTTGATTGGTTTCTTAATAAATATTGATAAAGATCTTTTTCATTATCAATTGAACTTGCCATTTGTTTCATTGAAGATTTTGTTGATTGTAATGGACTAATTAAAACCCCAGAATTCATAATTAAATTTTCAGCCCAAGTTGCATATTTTTGTAATTGAACATTTAATGCAATATCTAATTCTAAAATTAAATTCTTTAATTTCTTAGAATTATTTGGTCTATGAATAATCATAATTTCATCTTTTAATTTTTTACAAGTTGAAACTTTTGATTTATAATCTTGATCAGCTTGATCAACTTTTCTTTGTAAATCGTCTTCTTGTTGTTCAATTGATTTATTTTTGAGACTAAAAGATTTTCTACCAGGATCTGATGTTTTTAATCGTTCTAAATCTTCACAAAAATGATCATATTTTGATTTTGCCTTTTCAGCAGCTTGTATAGCATCAAAGCATTCTTTTTCTTTTCTTTTACCTTCTTCTTTAATTAATTTACGTGAACGACTAATTGTTCCAACAAGTGAAGTTAATTCATCATACATTGTATTTAAAGCTCTGACATATGAATCACCAACTCCAAATAATATTTCATCAAATTGAACAATTTTATCCATTTTATCCATTAATGAATCGTTCTTCAATGATTTCTTATTGGTTTTGATAATATTTCTAGTAGTTTGAGAATTCTTCTTTAATTGATTATAATGTTCATCTTCAATTTGGGCCTTTTTCTTAATAAATTTAGCAAATTCATCACTTGTATTAATACTCTCTTTTAATCTGGTTAATAATAATTCTAAAGCAGTATCACCATTAAGGATTTGTTGGATTTTTGGATCTTCATTTAAAAGTTTGGCTGATTCAGATGATTCAATTGTTTCAACTGCTGGTGCCATGATTGATTTGATTTGATTCTTGTTTCTTAATTGATAAATCTATAAATTTCTTATAGTAATTATAATGCTGAGATCTTAATCTGATCTATTAAGTAAAATGGAATTGATTGCTACGTATTAACTATTTCCTCTTCTTCTTCTTCTTCTTCTTCTTCTGCTTTGTCTTCTTGTTGTACTTGTTAACTCTTTTGAGTATATGATAATTAGAAGATGGTTGCCTTGATTTGTTGATTTATTATGGTTGATGGTGTGACAATTAAAGTTTTACTAAGCGACATTCCCCTAACGGAAAAAATGTCTCTTGGCCTCTCTATAAAATACGTCATACATTTCACACAACAACACAGCCATTATTCTTACTACTAGTTGTTATTAGTACTACTGCTACCCTAATTATTGTATTGATGGGCTAAGCGTAGTTGTCTACAATCTCATTGTTCTCCGTTCTTTAGATAAATGCTTCTATTATTAGTAGCACCAGTAGTACTACTACATGTGAGACTACCCTTTCAATAAATTGAAATGTAACGGAGGTTGCAATTTAAAATGCCGGTTGGTCTGAGATCTTGCGTTGTTAACTACAGTTCTCTCTAACCTACACCTTGTTACATGGAATCTTATAATTAGGTTGTTTACTTGATTTGCTAATTATATTTTTCAAATTACCCTTAATCACTACTACTGTCTATCTACCTGTCTACCTCTATTTTTCTCTCTCTAATTCTCAGATAGCTTTATACTATGCACCCTGATCGCAAATGGGATCAGGACAGTTACACACTAGTGCTACAATAACACCTGTTAACTCCAAATTAAAATCGATTACACAATATTTACTCATAAAACTGAATAAACTAAACAAAGCTTATACAAATGCAAAGAAAATGATCAACTTATTTCCAATAGAAACTGGCCTTTAATATATATTAAAACTCGTAGGATCTCTCTTTAAAAGAACATACTTGATCTCTTTTCATCTTCAGCTCCAAAGTCATTAATACCTTGTTCGACATTTGCTACTGAAAATTCCAAATCATCAGTTGTAATCATATCCCAAAATTTATAAATCATCATAATGGTAAAAACATTACATAAACTTCCAAAGAATAACCCATCAACATAATGAGCTGTACCATTACATATATTATCACCAAATACATATGTTAATACTTGACCAGCAACAAAAAAGAATATTCCCACTATAATTGCACCTAATGGCCAATATGAATCTAAAGCAAATACAACCAATATGATTTGTGAGACAATATATGCTCCCAAAATGATTGCATTCATAAGATAAGTAACAATAAATAATGGTAATGTAGTTCTATTGTCTAAAGCAGTATCCCAGGATTTAAATGTAATAATACTGATTAAGAAATTGACAATAAACCACATAATGGATACAGCTCTTAACATCCACATTGATCTTCTAGTACCATCTTCCCACATTTGGAAACATGTTATACCATTATATAATAATGCAACACAACATGCACTTGCAATACCCAATTGAACAGAAACAAAATAAGCATATGAACTACTTGAAGGAGGTGAAACACCACAATCAACAATTAAACTAGATACTAACAATCCAATCAATAAGTACATGAAAAATAACATTTCTGATCTACCAATCGCAGTATACTTAGCTCTAATATTAAATATAATGATTAATAAGATTATTAATCCACCAAAATGAACAAATGCATTACCAATTTGAAAAATCATGGTATTGGCTAATTCAACTGAACGAGCATAACAATGAGGCACTATACCTCTTTGAAATACTGATGTTTCATTAACTGCCCCTAATACGGAACATAAAGGTAATGCTGTGTTATTACAAATATCGTCAAATGATCCAAATGTCATATTATTACTGTTATTTTTATTATTAGTGAGTGTTTGTTATATGTGGTTGTTAGAATAGTGTAGTGTAGTGTAGTGTGGTGTGGTGTGGTGTAGTATGTTAAATATATATGGGTATAATGTAGTATCAAGATTATATGTCTATATCTCTCTTTGCTTAATCGTATCTAATGAACGCTTTAATAGTTAAATGAACGATATTAGGTAGGTGGAACGATGGTTTATATTTATTTGTTTCATTTTTTTTTTTTAACGTAATAAATAAATAAATTTTTACGCCCAAAGAAAATATAATTAAAATTAAAACTAAAAAAAAAATATTTAGGGCGAAAATTAGAAAAAAAAAAACTAAAAATAGAAAGAAAAAATGTGTGTTTCATTTACATCCATACATCAATACAATGTACATTAATATTTTGATTTTGTGTATAAATTCGCGTATCACTCATTTAATACACGATCTCCTTTCACTACAGTTAACTAAGCGATTTATACTGCTGCTACCATGTATCAGGTTCTGCAATCACTCAATTGAAGAATGGGTGTTAATGATGAACATAGCGATATTTGGGACAAGGACTACAAGTTGACCTACCTCCAAGTATTCCTGAATGTTTGTTTCCTTACTGGGGTATTAATGGATGAACGAGAGCTGTAGAAATACAAGACCAACGAACAAACACTAATTTCCATTCATTATTCTACAACTGTGCTAAATATGTACATTCTGGAATGAGAAGAGCTATTCCATAGATTTGGGACTAGGAATTCATCGCATATACCAAACTGATGTTGTGAAGATTAACAGAATATTCAAGACGTAACGTCATAAAGAATCAGTCATTACACATGGCTAATCCATTGAGACCACTTCAAAATCATTGTTTAAAATTTTTGCAACATCCATATTTTGAATTCTTATTGGCCTTCCTCATTTGAATTAATCACAACCATTCGCGAAGAGGAATTATAAAAGTTGGGAATGGCATGTTCCTAGAAAGAGATTTTTGAAATGGGAAAGGTCAGCTCTAAAGGCTATTTTACGTCTAGCATTTATTGAAATTTTGTTGTTAATTGGACACGCTCTATTTCGACTGATGTTTCTACTGCGAAGTTCTCCAATGATAGATTGGAACTATCAAAAGCTTTTTAGAAAGAGATAATGGATGAATATCAGCGCTCTGAGATTCTAGAAACAGTGGATGATAATTACTAATTTGCTTAATTATTGAATTCGAGTAAACGAACGATTTATATCTTCTTGTCTTCTTTCGAAACAGCTAAGTTGGCCTATCTTAAATTCACAAGCTCTCTAAATCTAAATTCGGCATTACAAAAGGCTGTAAGATACTAGCTGGTGGAACTCTGATGTAATTAGCTTGGCTTGAAAGTTCCATGGCTTTGTATCCTACACTCATACGTAGAGATTCTGTACGCTAAATTTGTCCAGTAATTAACCTTATATTACCATTCGAAACATTTCCCATAAATATAATAACCCAAACTATACAAATAAATAAATAATTTAACTAAAACATATCTCACATATGTTGATAAGAGTATGGAGGAGGTGGGGGCACCATCATTCCTGCTCCACCAAAAGATTCCAAAACCCCATGAACATTCTTCTCTTGTCCTTGGCGATGGTGGTGAGTTTCATAATAATGTAATTCCTCCAATTTTTGACTCATTTTATTAAAGCTAACATGATTCATCGATTTTCTCTTCTCATCCTGTCCACCAACCACATTACTCACAACCTGTTTGATTGGGGAAGTCGATATCGTTCTATTGTTACTAGCTCCAAACCCATTTGCATTATTCCCAATCCCAAACATTCCATTTGTTGTATGATTAGTGGAAAGAATCTTGTCATATATACCTGGGGAGTTGGTCGAGCGGATGAATTCTTGATATAAATTCCTTGCCGTTGTTGTATCCACTTGTTCTGGGTTTTGAGTGGTAGTAACTGTTTTTCTAGTTGGAGTAGGTTGAACAATAATCTTTTGTTTTGTGATTGGTGCTGGTTCCGATTTCGCTTGATTGAGGATATTATTACTACTTGTGATTGAAAGTGATACACTGCGTGCCAATCCTGTTGGATGGTCGTTGAGTATTGTATTTGTAGAGTCGGCTGATTGGGCGACAGAAAGTGGGACGGATTTCGCAATCACCATGTCTGGTGGTATCATTGGGGTGACGTTTCCATCAACAACTACAACTGATTCTAATGTAGTTGTAGCCGATATTGATGTTGTCACTACCTCTGCAGTCTTTTTGGATGCCTTCTTCTTTTTTCCGAGTTTAACTGTTCTTCTTTTTGGCTTAACTGTAACATCCTTGTTGTTATTGCTACATTTATAAAAACTATTACATTGAATTGAAGATATTTGTTTCAATATTTCATCGGTTTTGGAATAATTTTGATTATTTAATAATATTTCAATGGGGATACCATTTGTAGATGTACCATTAGTATTAGCAGCTGTAATAGTGTTCGCACTATTTGGACTTGAAGGTAAAGTATTATTGGTATGAGGGTGAATATTATATTTTTCAAATTCACTATTATTATTAAGATATAATAAATTTAATAAATTTGGATAATTTTTATTAAATTTATCTAAATGAGTTCTTTGAATAACATTTCTTAATCTTGGAATATGTAATTTCATGGTTTCACGTGAATTAAATAATTGTAGATTCTTTTGTAAATTTTTTGAAGAGTATATAAGGGTTATATCTTGTTCATCATCTAATGATTTTAATGAACTAGTACTAGTAGTGGTACTTGTTGATGATGTGGTTGTAGTTGCATTAGCAGCAAGATTTGTAAATTTAGATCTTAATTCACTTATATTATTATCAAGACTTAAGTATTTTAATGATAATTGATGCATCAAGGTTGGTAAAGTTTCTCTAAATAAATCTCTAATTTGATTTTCAATTTGCTTTTGTAAGAAATTTGCCAATACTTGAACAGTATCAAAAGTTGAGCTCACTTTAATTGAATCTAATGGATCATTTCTAAATACCAAAGTTAATCCTTTTGATTTTGAAAATACAATTATACCAATTCCACTAATTTTAATATCACTTAACTTTAGATCTAAAGGTAAAGCAAATTGTTCATTTGATAATAGAAATCTTGGGGTTATAAATGGTGTTGAATCTGCAAATTCTTCTCGTTCAATTGAATTTGAATAATAAATATTTAATGGATTTGCTTGAACATTTGTATGTAAAGTTAAATGAAAATCTCCATTATAATTTACTTTAAATATACCTCTAAATCTATCTCGATCTAATTCACCAATTTCCAATATTTCAAAATCTGGGGCTATTTTACCAAAATTTAAATCTTTAATTGATATTTTAGATGCCAATATTGGTGGGGTTTTACCTGAATTTAAGGCACTTGTTAAAATATCCTTGGTCCATGATGTTAATGATTCAGTTTCTAACGAATTCCAATTTATCTTAAATGACATCTTTGCCAATTATGTCTACTTGATGTTTTTCAAATATACGAATAGCGACTGTATGTTGTCTCTATTGTTTTATGTAGTTGTTACTTATTTACCTACTATATGGTTAATACAGTATAGCAGCTATAGTAGTG